>JABUQX010028707.1:0-12500 GCA_015478945.1 Trachelipus rathkii | reverse complement strand
ATAATAATATATATATGATATGATATAATATGATATATATATGATATATATATTATTATATATATATATTAATGAATAATAACTATAGTAATGGTAACACCGATAATAATAATAATAATAATAATAATAATAATAATAATAATAATAATAATAATAATAATAATAATAATAATAATAATAATAATAATAATAATAATAATAATACCATAGCCTTACACTGAAAAAAATGCTTAGTTATCACAACCAACAAAATTTGGTTAAACTCTTTTTAATTAAAATTTAGTTATCGTAATTAAAATTTCGTTCCTATTATGAAAATCATGTTTTTGGGGTTAGTTATCATTACTAAATTTTTTTAGTTAATGTAACTAAAAAAATTAGTTTGGTGTTTGGTGTTTATAACAAAATTATTTGGTTTTTAAAAAAATTGCTTAGTTATCACCTGCAAAAAATTTGGTTGATAAATTTTTAACTAAATTTTTGTTATTTTAATCAAAATTTCATTGCTATGATGAAATTTGTTTAGTTGTGACTAATGCAATTCTTTCAAATAAATAAGCATTTACGGTAATAAGATTGACACGATGATATCAAATATGTAATTAGTTCTCGAGATATCTGCGTACAATAATGAATATTTTTGCCATATCTATACGTATTATATATATATATATATATATATATATATATAAGATATATATATATATAGTATATATATATATATATATATATATAGTATATATATGAATATATAGATACGTATATATATATTATATTATATATGAACTATATATATATATACTTATACGTATATATATCAGTATAATTTATATACCGTGTATAGTATATAATACTACTATTATAATACTAGTATTAAATTCATCTGATATCTATAATATATAATACTAATGCATAATGTAGTATATATATATATTCATCAGTATATTAGTATATATATACGACTATAGTGCTTATATATAATATCTTACACGTACGTCTGGTATATCAATATGAAGTACGGTTTTTTGTTATCCTGTGCCAGTACTTTTAATAATAATTATGTCAATTTTTACAATAATAATGAACCCTGCAAGTAGAAAAGAAGCCCCCGTAGTCCGCATTAGGCTTTCTTCGTGTTTCTACATTAGTTAAAATTTAAACGCGTTGGTGTTTTGTTGTGTCCCTGTTAATTCCAATATTTAAAAAATAATGGAAGAATAAATATAATTTAAAAGCTTTGGAAACGCTTCTCAAAGGTAGAGTATATAAAATTTATTTAAATGTTAATGATTTCCTTGATCATATATTTATTTTTAACAATTAACTTTTAATCAAATATTGTGCTTTACGCCATTTTAGAGGCAGTTTTATAAACCAGCGATCTCAAAACTTTTTTGATCGCGTGCCCCTAAGACTAAAATAATTATAAGTTGTACCCCTTGATATGCTGCACTACTATTAGTATATATATATAGCTATCTATATATATATATATAGTATAACTATATATATATAGAATATATGAATATATATCATTATATATATATTTATATATTATATATATATTATTATATATATATATATATATATATATGTATATATTATATATATATATATACTCGTACTATATATTACTAGCTATATATATATTATAGTAGTAGTTTATCATATATAGTACAGATGTAGCTTTTTAGTAGTATATATATAATATCTATTACGATAGCACAATTATTAAAGTTTCGAAGTATACATTTTTATCTCTCGAACTTCAGAGTATATATAGTTGTATCTATTAACTAGATATTATATATAATATATATATATATATGTGTGTGTGTGTGTGTGTGTTTGTGTGTGTGTTTGGTGGTGGGGATTGTAGTTGAAAATCAAATTATATTATTAATTTATTTTCTTTGGCGTACCCCTAAAGTATCACTTTGCGTACCCACTTTGGAGACCGTCAAATAAATGCAACGTTGTTACTATATAGTATTATATAAGGTATAAGTGATAATCACTAGTATAAATATATAATAAGTATATATATATATATACTATACTATATATATTATATATAACTATATATATATATAAATGATATAGTTATATATATATATTAATATATAATATTATATATCATATTATATTATATAGCATAGTATATATATATATATATATATATATCTATATATATATAATATAAAATATATATTATATATAATATAATATATATAATTTGGTTTTTTAGAGCGACAACTATCATCGATCCATGTCTCAAAAACTACAATAGTTATACAAGGAAAAAGGAATATTGTTGGAAATCCTGGCAAAATTTTAATTGGGGGACAACTGTAAAAAAAAAAAAAAAAAAAAAGGAAAAAAAATCATATCTCAAAAAACCACAATAGCTACAGCGAAACAGAAAATACATTTTTGAATCCTTGTAAAATTTTAGTTAGGAAAATGTAAAATAAATAAATAATAAATAAATAAAATAAATATTGGGTATTTTTTTTTTAGGGCAGGGGACATAAATTTATATATAATTATTTGTAAAAGTATTACACCCGCAATGTAGGGGGCTCGAGCCGACCGGGAACACAGGGGGGGACTTTTCCATACCCCGTAGGGGGAGGGGCGGAGGAACCGCCGCGACACCCAAATACCAAAGAGCGGGGGTTTCCAGGAGACCCTCCGGAGGGGGGAATTAGTCCTACCCGTAGTTCCCCGGAAGGCCGAGAGACCCACGACTCCTGCCATCGTGCGGTATACCCTTGGGGTAATTCTTTAGTACAAAGAAAAAAAAAAAAGCCAAAATTTTAATAAGAAAGGTCCTATTTATTTTAACGAGTAAATAATAAAAGGTCTCTAAATAGGCCTCTCTAATCATATGACTATAAAATTAATAGCAATAATATTTTTTATTATTTTTTTAACATTTTCCTAATCTAAAATTTTTACCAAAGGTTCCAAAAAATGTCTACTTAGCCATTTTACGCGTGTAGCTATTGCATTTTTTGAGATATATATATTATAGCATTTTTTTTTTTTTTTTTTTTTTCCTTTTTAACATTTTCCCTCCCTAAAATTGGACCAGCATTCCAGCAATGTATTCCTTTTCCACTGTGGCTATTGTAGTTTTTGTAACATATGATTGATGATACGTTGTCGCTAGACCAATTTATCACCTATATATATATATATATAATATATATATATATATATATATATATTAATATATATATATATATATATATATATATAATTATATATATATATATATACTATATATATATATATATATATATATATATATATATATATTATATATATAGTGGTTTTTACTCCCGAAAGCAACATACATGTAACAAAAAACTATAACAGTCTACAGGAAATAAAATAAAATTTTATTATTAATCAGGAGACATTCTTATCCATGAAAAAAAAAAGAATAACGCTTTTGGAAAAATTTAAAATTGTTAAAAAATGTTGGAAAATCTGTATTGATAAAACTGATAATTTTTTTGAAAAAAAAGAAGATCCATCGCTACGAGTGAACGTCAGTGTCAGAATTTTTTTAACCTAAAAAAGATCATTCCAAAAGGTAAAACCCACAAAGATGGAACACGAGTCAGGTTTCCTCTCAGACCTACCGGGGGACGAACGTCGGCTCGAACCCCCTAAAAAAGGAAATGAATAAAAAAATTAAACAAATATTTCTCCAGAGCATAAAAAAAAAACAATATTTGGTACTCTTGCTTCTCGTACTACTGCAGAAATGGAAGGTTAATGAAAACGTACGCTGCCAGCCCTAAGATGTATACCACTAAATATTTAAGGGGTGTTATTATAATATTAAACATAAATAATTTTTTTTTTTTTTGTTTCATCGAATGAAATTGCTTGCTGAAATAGAAAAATGTTTTTATTTTCCTGTAGCTGTTTATAAGTTTTTTACATGCAATGAGATTTTCGAGGATGGCTGGTTAATAATAATATATTATAATATATATATATATATATATATTATATATATATACTTATATATTTATATATATAGTAATATATATATATATATATATATATATATATATATATATATATTATATATATATATATATATATATATTATATAATAATATATATAATATTATAATTATATATATATATAGAGGCCAGCCTCTAGAAGAGCCACAATCCATATCTCAAAACTACAACAGCTACCCGGGAAACAGGGAAATTACATTGCCCGGGAATCCTGGCAAAAATTTGCGAGGAAACCGTTGTAAAAAAAAAACAAAAAAAAAAAAAGAGAGTACAAAAAAAATGAAATACATTTTTGAATCTTTGTAAAAATTTTAGTTAGGAAAATGTAAGAAAAAAAAAAAAACAATAAAAAACATTTAGAAACAAAAAATTGGCTATTTATTATTTTGGGGAGGGGTGCTGGGACATAGTATTAGGAGTCTATATATATTAGTATATAATATATATATATATAGTATATAGATAATATATAATATTATATATCATATATATATATATAATATATCCTAACTATAATATAATAATATAATATATAATACTATAAAATATATATATATATATATATATAATATATATATATATTATATTATATATATATATATATCATAATATATATATATATATTATATATATATAATATATATATATATATATATATATATTATATATATAATATATTTGTAAATTTAACACGCATCTTAGCGGGCATCGAGCCGACGGGGAACACAGAGGGGGGACGTTTTTCCATACCCCGTAGGGAGGGGCGGAGGAACCCCCGCGAACCCCCAAATACCAAAGAGGGGGGTTCCCCGGTGGACCCTCCTCCGGAGAGGGGGATTAGTCCTACCCGTAGTCCCGCGGAAGGCCGAGAGCACCCCGACTCCTGGCCACAGGTGCGCGTATAACCCGCTTGGGGTATTCTTTAGTTAAAAAAAAAGCAAAATTAATAAAGTCTATTTATTTTACGCGTAACCAATAAAAGGTTCCTCTAAATAGGATATCAATATTGTTCATTTTGTAGCATTTAACCAATAATTTTTTTTTATTTATTTTTTTTTAACATTTTCCTATCTAAAATTTTACCCGGGATCCCAAAAATGTATTCTTTTTCGCTGCAGCTATTGTAAGTTTTGAGATACTATATATAATTTTATTTTATTTATTTTTATTTTTTTTTTTTTTTACATTTCCGCACTAAAATGGACCACCATTCCAGCAATGTATTCCTTTTCGCCGGTAGCTGTTGTAGTTTTTTGAGATATGGATTGTGCCTCTTCTAGAGGCTGACCATAATATATATATTAATATATATAATAATATATATATATAATATATTAATATATATATATATACTATATATATATATATATATATATTATATAATACTACTATATATATATATATATATATATAGGTAATGTATATATATATATATATATATAATATATATAGTATATAAACCTATATATATATTATTACATACCGATACTATATATATATATATATATGACAAAGTTACTTAACGCCCACAGGGAACGCGGAACGGGAGTTCGGATCAAAAAAAAAATTTCACGAGGTTGCATCTCTATGATGCATAAATAGATGTTCTAGGGGCGAAATGAAAATTTTTTTTTTGACCTTGGTTCTTGCGGGCGAAATGTAGGTAGGTCAAGGAAAATATTTTTTTTTCATTTCGCCCATAAAACATGCTATTTATGTATCATAGAGGCTACCTGTGGAAAAATTTTTTGTTTGATCCAAGCTCCTGTTGGCCGTGTGGGCGTTTAAGTAACTTACCATAACAGCTTATATATATATAGTTATACTACTGTAAATCTCTGTCACATATGGTTATAGTACGTCCAGTAGCCGTATGATAAGTATACATACTACTACGTATATAATATATATATATATAACTAGTATATATAATAATATATATGATATATATTATATATATATATTTATATAGGGTATAGAATTTGGTTTAAAAACACACAACTCATATCTCAAGAAACTACAATAGCCTACAGGGACAACAGGAATACTTGTTCGGAATGCCTGTAACATTTTAGTGCGGGAAAAAAATCTCAAAAAACTACAATAGGTACACGGAAAAGGAATACATTTTTGAAAAAAAAAAAAAAATTATTGTTAGTAATTATAGTAACTATGAGGAGAAAGCATTTAAGACCTTTTTATGCGTTATCGTTAGCGTGATTAGCCATTCTATTGAAGTAGTTAATTGTTTTTTTAGCTAAAGAATACCCCAAGGCACCGATGGCAGGAGTCGGGGTCTCTCGGCCTGCCGGGGAACTACGGGGTAGGGACTAGACTCCCCTCCTCGGGGAGGGTCGCTCCGAACCCCCGCTCTGTTGGTATTTGGGTGTCGCGGGGGGTTCCTCCGCCCCTCTCCCACTACGGGGGTAATGGAAAACGTCCCCCTGTGTTCCCCGTCGCTCGAGCCCCCTACATTGGCGTGTAAATACCTTTTACAAATAATATATATATATATAATATATTATAATATACTATATACTAATATATATATAATATATATATAATTATATATACTATACTATATATTACTATATATTACTAGTATATATATATAATATATAATATATACTATATACTATATACTCCAAATAAACAATAGCCAATATTTATTTATTTAATTTATTATTTTTATTTTTTACATTTTCCTAATAACTAAAATTTTACAAGGATTCCAAAAATGTTTTTCCTTTTTCGCTGTAGCTATTGTCGGTTTTTGAGATGATTTTTTTAACAGTTTCCGCAATAAAAATTTACCAGGATTCCAAGCAATGTATTCTTTTCCCTGTAGCTATTGTAGTTTTTGAGATATGAGTTGTAGTTTTAAAACAAAAATCACCATATATAATATATATATATATATATATATATATATATCTATAATTATATATTAGACGGGGTATAATATAAATGATGTAAATACTATATATATATATATAATTATATAATGTAAATACTAATATATAATATAATTTATATATATATATATATATATATATATATATATATATAAGAACAAAGTAAGAGTAAATTGGCTGAAGAGTGTCAAAGGGAAACTAGTTATTGAGGTCCTATGAAGTAAACCATAGATTAGAGAGAAATCACCGAGATGATTTAGTAGAACTTATTGTTGACTACTTTCTAGAACAGGAATACCGTATCGTGCAAGTAATTTATATAATATATATATATATTATTATATATATATATATATATATAATTTATATATATATATATATAGTATATATATATATTATATATAAGTATAATATATACGTATAGCATATAACCCGTAATACCTAGCTATAGAGTGACTGTACTAACTATATAATATGTTTCCATCAGCAACTAACTGTTCCTACTCCTGCAGTTTTGGAAGGGCTGTCGTTGTCCGAAACACCCACCCGAAAACGCCACCCCTAAGGATTCAATCCGATTGTGCACGCCTTCGCCACACCCCAGCACCGGATGGCAAAACCGCGTAATGGCAGCTGCAAGATTTAAGGTAAGCCTTTATCATTCAGACCAAAGAGTCTAATTGCAACACCCCACCTTCCTAGTCCACTGTCTGCAAACTTTCCTTCCACATTCTGCCATCATGCCCATGCCTGCCCTTATTCATTTCAAAACACATTGGCAAATCCGTTTAAGGACTTCAGATTGCTTGTTTTAGTGTTGGATTCTCTCCAAAGCAGTCTTTTTCTTTCATCAGCTTCTTTCATTCCCCCCATCACCTTTTATTATTATTATTCATTAGTTATTCATTATGATATTATTATTCAATTGTTTATATTATTATAGATAGAATATATATATTAATAGTATATAGTATTATATATCATATCTTAGTAATAGTACTATATATCTCATCATAATATATACATAGCTTTATAATAGTATAGTACCGTGAGTAAACGTATATATATTATATATATAGATATATAGTATATTGATATATATATATATAATAAGTACATATATTATATATATATAAGTATATATATTATATTTCATAATTTCTTTAAATTTGTTTTCAAGTAAGTTGGTAACATGCACGGAGACAGTATATAGTAAGCGTATAGAGTTGTCATAAGCTTGAAATAAACCCGCCCAGCCAAGAACCAATCCCTTAATACCTTTACCATTTCGAACCCATCGCACTCAAATCATACACCATAAAGTTTCATAACAGCGCAATTTGAACTCACTGTGCTATTTCATCAGTGTGAGGTTCATTTCCTGGAAGTGAATTCATTTTCATTCATTTTGCCGAGAAATACAAGTCCGCTTACGGTGATCTCGACCCAGTCCAAGGCATGCATAAGCATTCCCTTTTGGATGATAACTGGTAATGGGCCACTCGCTAAACCAGCTACTATACTGCCTTTAGGTCTTTTTACGCCACTCAGAACATACATTACGGAAATTTTATAATCACGGATACTATAATATACGTAATATATAACTATTATATACGTTATATATATATATATATTATATATTCATATATATATATTTATTATATATATATAATATATTATATATATATATATAGCTATGATATTATAAAGTATATATATATATATATAATACTAGCGCGAGTGAGCCACACGGTTGTGTTATGTCCTCCTTGGTTATTCAACTGTTGTTAATGGATGGGGTTATTGAATGAATTACGAGGTAGGGATGGCAGGAAATGGTGTTAGAATGAAAGAGAGAAAGAATGGGAGATGAGTGGAGGGTGCCGTACCCTATTATATGCGGGATGATTTGGTTTTGTGTGGCGAATCTGAAGCAATTTGAGAGGATTGGTAGACAGATTTGGCAAGAGTGTTGGTAAAAGGAAGAGGCCTTGAAAAGTAAACCGGGAATAAGAGTATTAAAGTTATTGGTGTGAGTGAGGACAGTCCCTCAGTGGTGAAGTTATGTTAGATGGTGAGACTTATGTTAGATGGTGAGCAGCTGGAACAAGTGTCTGAGTTTAAAATATTGTTAGGATTATAATGTTGGATGAGAGGGAAGCGGATGATGAGAGAGTAGTACGCGAAAGTTGTGAAATGCGCAGGAAGGTGGCTCGGTGCCAATTTAAAATGTTGTGAATGTAAAGGGACTTACGTCTTTGAGTGTTGCTAGGGTCTAGCATGAAGGGTAGTCCGTTTACCGTTGTGTTATTGTAGATGTAGTGAGAACTATGGTCTTGGAATAAGAGGTATAGATCTAAAGTTCAATGTGTTCAGCTGGACAATTTTAGGGGTGTGCTAGGTGTGAGAAAGAATTGATAAAATTGGAAATGAACGTATTAGAGAGTTGTGTGGTGTGAATAAGGGGTAAATGAGAGAATAAATGAAGTATGTTGAGATGGTTTGGTTTGTTGGTCATGTGGAAAGGAGGATGAATACGGTAGTCGGTTGGTTAAGCGGATGTATTGTGTGAGTGTGTTGGTAAAGAACTCGAGCCGGCCTGGGAGAAACTGAAGAAAAGTGGGATTGAGTCCGGTAAAACGAATGTTTGAGAGGAGACGAAATGTGAGTTTGGTAGAGCGAGAAGAAAAAAGCGTGTATAACAGGGAGTGAATGGCGGAGTTTTGTTGAGGCGGGTAATATGGTTCTGGCCCACCTGGGCCAAGGGATGAAACCCTTACAACATTGAATGATCTACCATAGTGAGGTTCCATCGCTGTCCCATGAAGCTCTAGGGTTGATTTTTTTTTTCTCACTTAAATTAATGAGGTACAGAGGGGGTGGTACAGGCTGGGCTTTGTGCTTTTCTTCGAGACTTTTGACAATAGTTCTTCTACCTGATTTTTATTTTTCGCGATGCAAGCTACGCACTTATACTTTACTGTTCCATCTTGGGAAATAAAAACGGAGGGTATGAAGCAAGAATATATATAATATATAAATATATATATATTATATGAATGTATTATATATATATATATTATACTATATATATATATATCAGTCATATATATATATACTATAATATGTATATCTATATATATATACGTAATAATATATATATAATATATATATATATATTATACGTTATATACTATATTATATATATATATATATATATATATAGTATATTATAAATAAAACGGATATATATATATATATATATATATATATATATATATAGAAATGTCAATGGGAAAATGGAAGAATACTCACATTTCATATTGGAAACATTTCCATCAGAGCATTCTTTTACCTATTTCATTCCTGCTCAAACAGATGGTAAATATCAAAATTTCTAGCAGAAAACGAAATTAATCGAAAAGATTTAGAAATATGAGAAGAAAATTCCGCAAAGTAGGAATAAACTGTAACGTCGTTAGAAATAAAAATTGTGGGAATGAAGATAACGATTTTGATTTCTTTTCAGTTGAAGGTAAGAAGGACCATGGAATCTTCATTTCAATAAGTTTTTTAGTAAATTTTTTGTAAGAAGTATTTTATAAATTAATAATTTTTAAATAAATGTTTTTGGCTAAAATGAAAAATTTCTCACTTTTTTATTTCACAGAGTTGTTCTGAAGAGAAGTACACACAGATGCGACAGTGGCTAATGTACAACAAGGAACCTTGGGACAAAGTCGAGCAGTATTGGAAAATTACTTCAAAAAGTAGAATTACGAGCATTCGTTTGCAAGATGATAAACTTATCAAAAGTACCCTAAAAGAATGGCCCATCCTTGAACACCCTATGGGACATATTTTAGTGAGTATGCTTTTATTAACCTAATTTTACTGGATAGAATGAGAACAGTTTCATTTAATATTGTTTTTTTCTCTTACTATTTCTGGTAATCAAATCAACATTTTCTTATTAAAGTGGTTTTCCTCCTCTTTGTTGTAGCAACCAAATTTCGTAAATAATTCTTAAGCACTCCCCACCATTTATTCACTCAAAAATACTTTTACAGAGTTAAAAGCTTAAAAGAAGTTTAAAAGTTTAACTGCAAATTTCTCATATAACCTTTTCAGAATAAACATTGATTCTTAAATGAGTGTTTGGGAATCCCAAATATCCACTTCTTTTGTAATGGTCCGATGAATAAGAAGCATTAAATACATAATGCTCCAAAGAATTAAAGATAAGACCAATTTATGTCATTTGAAATCGGTTATTTCCCAAGGTTCTGAGATGGCAATTATGATTAATAATTATGTATATTGTTCTTTGTGATAATGCCAAGTATGGGCATTTTTAAAACTAATATACTATATTACCTTAATAAATAATATATATATAGTATATATTTATATTATTATAATAATATATAATATATATATATATAGATAAATATATATATATATATATATATAAGTAATATAATATTATTTTAGCTTATATTATATATATATATATTATATATATATCAAATATGTATCTTCCCCTCCTTTTTTTTTTCCCCCAAGACTGGGGTAAGGTGCGAGTGTGAATGCATCGGAAAGGAGAGAGCTAGTAGAATGAATATTATACCGTCGAAGAAAACGCCCAGCCTTCAACCGACCCCTCTATTACCATATGTAGTGAGAACTCGTCCGCAATCCAGAAAAATCCACAGCCTAGAGCTTCACGGACCCCCCGCGACGCGGGTGACCCTCAGCAATGGCATAATCGTCCGAAGTGAGGGCTTCATGTCCCGCTGGCCACAGCCGGTGGCCCATCAACCATACCCCGATCGAGCAAAATCCGCCACTTGCCACTTCTATTCCGTGCACACACCTTTATTTCTCGCCTCTGCCAAACTTCACATTGCTCTCCCTCCAGCACATTTCCTTTACTTGACTCAATCCACTTTTTTTCCTTAGGTCTGCCCAGGCCGGGTCGACTCCCCAAGTTAGAGCACACAACCGCACCACTACATCCGATTAACCAACCGACTGCCATTTCCTTTGCCTGCGTGTCCACATGACCCAAACCATGTCCAACGTACTTAAATTTTATTCTCGGGCTGTCGATTACCCTCTTCTTCCACCACCTACACGATGCCAGTAACTTGCTCTAATGACTTCAATTTCCTCATTTTAATCAAATTCTTTTCAATACGCTAACACGCCCTAAGATTGTCCAACTGAGCCAGCTGAACACATTGAACTTTAGATTTAAACTTCTTATTCCAAAACCATAGGTGCTCACTACTATACACATTAACACAGGCAACATACATACCCCTCATGTAAGACCCTAAACAGGCACTGAAAGCTTAGTCCTTATACATCTACCAACGATTTTCTAATTGCAGCCAGCCAACCCCTTCTCCTGTCATTCACAACTTTAGTACTACATTTACACTCTGCATCATCCGTCCCTTTCTCATTCCAACATATATCCTAATATACTTAAACTCAGATTACTTGTTTCCGCAGCTGATCACACATCTA
>JABUQX010028706.1:17500-25784 GCA_015478945.1 Trachelipus rathkii | reverse complement strand
TAATCTATCCTTAACAGAAAGATTCGGAAACATCTCAATTATTCTAATCCTATATCTGATCATCATTATGGTTTTCGCAATAATCGCCGAAATGGTGATCGCCTTTCTCTTCTTTCTGATACTTGGTCATGTTCCCCTTCAGAATATAGGAGAATCTTTCGCCATTGCGCTGACCATATAGAAAGCTTCTGAGTCTGGCACAAAGCTTTTATTTCAAACTTCTTTCGTTTGATACCTATCGTTCTTTGTTCGACCTTCTCTGTGATTTCCTTTCCTAGTAGCTGTTGTAAACAGCCACCATTTATCCATTAAATCTATGAATAGTAGAGCTTCTCAAGGTTCTTCTCTTTTCAAAACTCTCCTTTCCACTAATGACCTTATCTCTATTACTTCATCACTTTTCACTCCTATGTCGAAGACTAATGCCCGTATTGAATCAATTTTGAAAAACGTCTCGACTTTCCGTAGAGGTAGCCTCAGATAAGTATTTCTCCACTGCATAAGAATCTTAAAAAAAATTTGCTATTTATAAACCACCCTTTCCTTTATTCGGAAGCTACTTATGTATATGCTTTTCAATGAAAAACGTCATCATATTTCATGATGTCAGAGACCAATAACCAAGAACACAAAGTAAATGAAACTAGAACAAAATAAAAGTATATATATATATTAATTTTATGTATGTAAATTTATAGTAAAATATAAAGAAAATTAATGAAATAATTCAAATGCGTTTAAAAATATTATGAGTATTGAAGATAAGCGTTAGTTTCACATTTATTACATTCCGGTTGCTTTGATCGGCATAGCCGTAGGCTGAAAGGTAGCTAGCTACTAAATTATTAGATGATAAAAAATCATCTGCTGCTTACTTAAAGTTAGGGCCCGGTCGCTAGTTGCACGTTGCCTATTTCTCTAGTGTGAGAGCCTATTTAGGTGGTTTCTGGGTATTTTCTTACACGAAAGTATACATATTTGACAAAATCATTACACAGTGGCAACAAATAAATAAATAAAATAATAATAATAGAGAGAAATTGTACGATAGAAAAACAAGATGGATGCCGCTCGGAAAACAAAATCTTAACAGAGTTCTGCTGGTTAGGTTCACAGCTACCTTGGACTATAAAAATTTCAAGAAGTATTTTTATGAGTGTCAAAAGTGTTCCTTACATAAAAATTTCAAGGATCGTTCATAAATTGAATTTCCGTTAAGGGAGGAATCTGAAGGGTTCCTTGGCCAAAGGTAGAGAAAAGGGACGTTTATAAATCCGGCCCATATACTCTTTACATTACCCCATCATTTTGATACACGTCCATCCTAACAACAATTAACTTCTGATCTTTCTGAATTCTAATTGAGAGCTTATTGAGAACGAAGATCAGTCATTGTCTCTAAAATCTGTCCTCCATTTTCTAATCAACATAATCTTCCACATAACTATAAAATCTTCCTCGAAAACACAATATATATAGAGCAAGATATATAGATATATATATATATATATATATATAGTAAGGTATAGTATGGTAAGAAAGTATGGAAGAAGGCTAAGGCTGGGTTATGTTAAGAGTACAGTATATATATATAGTAAGAAATATGGATAGTAAATAATAAAATTATATTTTCTGACTCATTATTTTTATGTAAACATTTATAATAATATTAGTGAATCCATTCATATCATCATAAAAAATGTTTTTGTAGCAATGCTACACGTCATAAATATCACTCCATTTTCAAACGCAAACCAACTAAGCTGTCCGCGCATGTTTCCAACTTTCGATGGTCAGTTTTTACTTTTTCGTAATACTTGAAAAGTGATGGACGTGACAATTTGTGAATCGTGATTAAAATTTATAATTTGTCAAAGTTTGTTTACAATAATAAGTCCATTGTTATTATATGGCAAATCAATCATTGTTTAAAGTTGTGATTAATCTTTAAATTAATAATTCAAAGTGAATCTAATAATTGTAAATATTTTACTTAAATTTGAAACTAATGTTTAATATATGAAAGACTATATATTGCGAGTCAAGCTCCACCGCTTGAAAGTTTGGATTTATAATTATAAGTTTAATCGTGGGCAAACAATACTTCGGAATTTATTGGTAAGATCTTCATTTTATCATCTTAGTCTAAAGCTCAGACTTAAACTGAGGTCTGCCGAACATTTCGCATCTACGAATGTGAGGTATATTCAGGTAGCTGATATAATTAGGTTTAATTTTGTGTTGGCCAGTACAATTTTATTCGTTATATTAGAGACCACATGGGTATATTATCACATATATTTAAAGATCTTCGTGTGCATAATAAGGTGTGTATTCAAATTAAAGGTTTAGTATTTATTCAGTTATTTACATTAAAGGTTATAATTACAGTAAAGAGCGCATCTCTTGATTTCGCAATAGCTTCTACCTAATGTATGCGTTAGATATATTACCTTTGGGTGGTATACATTTCGCATATGTTAGTCAAAATCATGTAAAGGTTGTTTGGTCTGGTGACAGGACAAACAAGATTTGCATGATACAAACCCATGTTAAGAATTTTGATGTCCAACATCAAAATTTTTAATATATTTCAAGCGATAAGTGTGCGCTTATTATCGTGCGTATATTTCAAACTTACGTATACGCGTATTATTCCACGTATACGCCTATTTATATGTGCGCTTATTTGGGTGCATATTTCATTTCGCTTATAATTATTATTTCGTATGCGCAGATTCAATATTTGTATGCGTTTATTATTGCGTGTGTATTTATATAATTCATTTAAGCTAAACCTGAGTACACTCGAAGTAGAATAAAAAAAATGTGTGCGTAAATTTCATGTTTAATAATTTTTCATGTTTGCGCATATATAGTTTGCCTCGTAAGCTTAAAAAGTCCAGCTTTAATTTTCAATCCTCGCATTTTTTCAAGGTCATTCTGATCACGTGATCTTGCTTCTTTCATGACATTAGTTTTACGACGCATGCGTACTGCATTTGTCTTTGTAAATAAATAATTAGTTAAGTTTTTTATATTCAAGCTTTCAATTATTATTATTGCTAATTATATATAATAATAATAATTTAATATAATTGCTCAGTAATTATTGATATCGGATTAATTGGTAATTTTGGTGTTTTATAATTTTGTAAATATATATCAATTATGTCTGATGAGGCAGTTGCTCAATGCAAAGACTTGGTTGCCAAAATCGTCAGAGAACGAGCTGTCAAAAAGTCTCGTATCACTATAATTATTAAAAAATTAACTGCGTTCAAAGATGAAAATAAATTGACTAACACACTATTTTTTAAACAAAAAGAAACTAGATGCTATAAAGGTAACCGATAATAAAATCTTAAAATTATTCGATGAATATGATATCGAAAACCTTGACAATAGTTATTTTCAAAACGAAGTTGAAGGGCAGGTTGGATACTATTTCGATATCGAAGCGTCCCTTGACCCATTTGAAATTTTCAATCCAAATGGGGCAAACGATATTAGCAGTTTTCATGATTCAACTCATATGTTTATTGACGCTTTGAATAAGTGTAATTTCAATGAACCTAAGCCTATATCGTTAAAGTGTATGACTTTTGAGGGTAGTGCGGAGGATAGATTGCAGTTTTCACAATTTTTTAATCAGTTTCAAAATGTAATAGGCCTTAAAACGTATAGTGATGCTAATAAGTTAGCCTACCTTAATTCATATTTGAAAGGTTATGCGTCGAAATTGATAGGCCATCTGCAGTATGTAGATAACAACTATCAAATAGCGTTGGAAATATTGAAAAAAAGAGTTTCTAGATATAGATAGTGTTGTTAATGATATTTTTGACAAAATATTAAATGGTAATTTGGATGTTGGTTATGATGTAGAATTTGTAAATACTAAGATGTTCATTAATGATGTAAGGACTTACATCCATGAGCTTAAAAATCATGGTTATGACTTTTTGGCTCAAAATTCTGCAGGAAATAAGTTAATGAGTTATATCATGTTTAAAAACTTGCCCATTGCATTTAAAAGGGAACTTATTTATAAAATTGATAATAATTATCCTTCATTAACTGATATATTTGATAACTATAATGAAGTCATTAAAACTTTATGCTTGACATCAAAAAAGCATAAAAATGCATCGTATGTCAAGCCCAAAATGAAGGACAGACAAAGGACAGATTACCTAAAAAGGACAAACATAGGACAGACTCTAAAAATGAAGGAAGTTTGCAGAATTTTTTCACCGGTCATAATAGTGATACTGTAAATAAAACTAGGATTAAGAATAATATTAATAATAATAATAATAATATAAGTCTTATTGATGGTGATACCAAATCAAATAACATTTCCTCTGTAAATAATTACAATCTTAGCTTATGTAAGTTTTGCCAAGTGAAGGGACATAGTATGTTGAGATGTGGTAAATACATAACCTATGCAGACAGAATTAATAGGGTTAAAGAATTAAACCTTTGTATATATTGTTCAGGTTTAGGACATAAACCTAATAACTGTCTGGGTGCCAAAAATAATTTGAAATATCCTTGTTATTTTTGCAATGAACATTCTCACATTGCAGCATTGTGCCCTAAGTCTAAGCCTGCACAGAGTTCTACCATCAACAATTTGTGCCTAAATTATCATCAGAGATCGGATCAAATATATTTATTGCCTACTATGACAATAAATATAGTGAAAGGAAATAAAATAAAGGCAATAACTTGCATATTGGATACTGGTAGTATGAGGTCGTATATCTCTGGTAAACTTGCAAAAGAAATGTATGAAGATTGCCATGAGCTAAATACAATACAATATGATATTCATACTTTCATTGGATCTCAACAGAGATCTTTACAGCAAATAAACTTAGCACTAAAAATAGAACAGCAGAACGCCATTAGCATGCCTATGTTAATTGATAATAATTTAAATTTAGATTATTCTGTAAAAGGTGTAAATATAGCTGTACAGAATTTAAAAGTTAGGGTATTCATTTGCGGATCATAACTTAAATAAAAATGAGTTAGCCTCAGATCATACTTTTGAAATTCAATGTTTGTTGGGAATTGATGTTATTCAATACTTCCCTTCACTCAAATTGATAAACTGCATGAACGGTAATTGTTTCATGATTAACAATAAATTGATTTTAATGGGAAATGTTGAAAATTTTTTATATTATCAAATGTATAAACCATATAGTTTTGATGATAATGATGACAGTGTAAATGATTTTTCAAATCTTAATGACACTAAGGTGTCCAACATTTTCAGTGAAACTATGATAAACACAATAATAAACCCTATCAAATCTTACTATGATCCTTATGATCAAATTTTGACTGATTCAGATGTTGAACATGGAGTTCAAAATATGTTCTCTTTAGAATCGATTGGCATACCTTCAAATGACAAACATATAACGTCCTATGATCAAGACATGGTAAAACAATTCGTTGATAACATCATATTTAAAGATGGTAAATACCATGTGTCTCTTCCTTGGCATCAGGATAAAATTACTCAAGTACCATCCAACTACCATATTTCTTTAAGGGTAATGGATAGGGTCATGCAATCACTCAAAGCAAAAAACTTCCTTAGTGAATACAATGCTGTTTTTCAACAACAACTTCAAGATAACATCCTTGAAAAGATAGAAGTCAACCCTAATCAAATTCATGACTACATATTTATACCTCATCGTGCGGTTGTCAAAACAGACATACAAGTCACAACAAAAGTCAGACCTGTTCTCAATTGTAGCTTCAAACTTAATAAACTCTTCCTCTTTGAATGAGGCTGCATATGAAGGAATTGATCTGATGGCCTCACTATTAAAACTTTTTTTCTTTTCCCACAAATGACTACATTCTGTTAACAGATATAAAACAGGCATACCTCATGATCAGATTAAAGGAGGAAATAGATAAAAACAGATTTTGTCTTCTATGAAGAGAAGGAAATCAACTTGTGGTTTACAGATACAATACCATAGTATTTGGGTACACATCTTTTGCGTACATCCTCCATCAAGTACTTAGATACCATTTATCCCAATTTCCAGAAGACAAATGTACTGAAGCACTTACATCTAAGCTGTATGTTGATAATTTGGTAATGAGCTGCAACTCTTTAGAAGAATTAAAGTACCTTTACAGTTGTAGTTATGATAGACTTTTTCAAGGAGGATTTGTCTTGCTTTCATTTAATACGAACAACAAAATCATGCAACGTCACTCGTGATTCTGCTTATGAAAAGGTGTTAGGTTATAGGTATAATACTTCCACTGACACCATAAACATAAATCAAATAAACCTCAATGAATTTTCTAATACCAAAAGAAAGATCTTGTCAGAAATTTCTAAAATTTTTGATCCATTAGGATTTGCATTGCCTATAGCCATAAGATGAAAGCCATATGGTAAGAGATGTTCACGATTTGGACACAGATCCTTCAAAATAAATATTTGAAAGGGGATGAAATGGATAAAATTCTATATAATGATCTGATTTCTATTCATACTATTTTTTCAACGACAAGCTCTTCTAAATGAGACACAATCTATGCCTGCACATATTTTGTAGACAGTCCCCAGCAGGTATGGCTTTGTTGTATGCATGTAATAATAAACATTCCACCACTTTTGGCTTGCTAAACAAAAGTCTCTCCCCACTTTGACCAAATGTGAACTGCAGTGATACCAAACACAGCTTTTTGGGTGATTTTATCTCTCAAATGCTTGTCTTCTATTAGAGGTAAGTAATATTCACTTTCACTCGTGAATATTTATGAGTACCGCAATTATGAATTGATGTTGACAGGTATAACCAAATTAAAAATCAAAATACACCAAAATCGTATTAATGATTTTAAGCAACTTCTTCAAGGTTTAAAAGACAAATTTAAACTATCATTCTTTTTCAAGTACATTAATACTTCAGAAAACCCTGCTGACCTTATAACTAGGGGTATTACATTTAAGAAATACAAAGAACAGCTTCACTTGTTGCTGCTCCTCCATGGCTAAAAATTTGCATTTGAGAAACAATGAACATTCATCTTTTCATCTTCTTTTCAGAATTAAAAAAATTTTCATAAGTTTGTAACATTGGTACAGATTAATGCAACATGCTATTATAGACATAGAAGTACTGAATTTTCGTCAAGCTTAAGTAGCGTAATCATACTTATTCTAAACCCTTAAGTATTAAACTGGTACAGACTTACTTCCAAAGGTCAGTTTGCTGTGGTTAGACAAGTGCAGGTTAATTTTGCAGTCAGAAACAACTTTCGTTGATGACAACAGAATATATGACAAAGATTCTAATTTAATCTACCAATTTTAAATTAGAATTGAGTGATGACAATGGTATTCTAAAAAGTAAAGGTCAGATTATCATCAATGTAGCCTTTTATCTTTAATTAAGCAATGAACAACTCCTATATTGTTGTCATGTGCTACCTAATACACAACACTTAATTAGCCATTATCACAGTATTAAACATTTAGGTGGATCCATTACTAACTTCTCCGCAACTAAGGTTTTTGATTCCATGGCAGACAGTCGTAAATGCTATATAAATAAAATCTCTGCACAAATGAACATCTTGCTTTCAAACACCTCCCGTAAATATATACTGATACCAAAATTATGATAGTGAACTGGTAATCCCTTCAAACACGTGCTGGAGTTGGGATTACAACAGGGCACATTTTTGTAACAATAAAAGCAAACACTTGGGAAATGTTCATACTAGTCTTCACTGTCTCGAACATTCTGGTTAATATTAATCTGAGTTGCTACCAGATATGCATTTGTTCAGAATTTCTTATCAGCATTCCAGCGCTTCTGCAACCGCTATAACATCCCTGAATATCTATACTCGGATAATGCCAGAACATTTAAAAGGTGGTGACATTTTGTCAAATGCATTATCTTCAGATGAATTCACTGTAGAATTGTCCAAAAATCATATCAAACATATCAAAGTCCCTTTGTACTCAGCTTGGATTGCGAGCCTATGGGAAAGATTGATTAGAACTGTAAAATACTGCATGTATAAAGTAATTGGTCGCTCCAAGCTTACATACTTTGAACTCTTGACCATACTTTCATTCATAGCAAATGCCATCAATTGCAGACCTTTGTCTTACCGTTCAGGTGTTGATATTCTTGAAGTAATCACTCCAAATTCTTTCCTCAAAATGCACAACACATCATCATCTTTGATTTTGAGGGATGAAAACGCAGATGTATGG
>JABUQX010028706.1:7500-12500 GCA_015478945.1 Trachelipus rathkii | reverse complement strand
TTTGTTTTAAAATCAATCAGTTCCATTTGAATGTTACTACGCATCTGCATTACGTTTTTTTCACTAAGTGAAAATGGGTTTACAAATGCGAGCATGTAGTTTTCTTCTTTAGCAAAATCATGAAAACGACTTTCAAATGACCCTTGCAATATCTCGATTTTTTCAATATGTTTGGTCAAATTGCTATTATCCAGAGCACATTCACTCTGCTCTTTCAGGTGTGGAAATTGACTCAAATCCTCATTTTCTAACTGAGAGATGAACAGTTTTAATTTTATTTTAAATGAACTGATGCTATTGACTAAACTAGGAAATAATTTATTCTTGCCTTGCAGTTTTAAATTTAGATCATTGAGATGGCTAGTAATATCAACTAAAAATGCCAAATCAAATAGCCAGTTGTTGTCAAATAATAGGGTTCTTTCATCAGGTAGCTCATTTTCCTGTTCTAAAAATTAGAAACAGCATTTTTCAATTTCCAAAATCTACTCAGAACCTGTCCTTTAGAAAGCCAGCGCACCTCGCAATGAAGAACAAGTTCACCATATTCCAAATCACATTATTCAAATTCACAGTATTTTCTGAATTCTCGTCTGTTTAATGCTCTTGCTCTAATTTTATTCACACATTTAAAAACCGGTAAACATGCTGCATATTTAAAGTTTTTCCACACAGTGCCTCTTGGTGTATAATGCAGTGATATTTTAGTACAGGATGATTTAAAAATTGCCATTGACTTTACCTATCATTGACGGCTCTCCGTCAGTGCACACACTGATGAGTTTGCTATAATCTAATTTTAGATTTTCTAGGCATGATTTTACTTTTTCAAATATGTCTGATCCTCTTGTTTTACCATGCAATCAATGACTCCAGACTGGCAAGTTCTTCAATGACATTAAAATTATCATCGATTCCTCTTATAAAAATGCTTAACTGGGCAACATCACACATGTCCGTTGATTCATCAAAAGCTAGAGAAAAAAAGTATAAGAACGGACAAGGTCTTCAAGTTGCTGAAATACATCCTGAGAGAGTTCCTCGATGCGTCTCGTAACTGTCTGCCTTGATATAGCACTTTCGTCTGCTTTCCTTTCAATACCTTTATTACCAAGATGGCGTGCAAATATTTGGAGACAAGGCTTAACAATTTCTTCCCCGCCAGAAAAAGGTTTCTTTTTTTCGCCAATGCTAAAGCAATTTCATATGACGCTTCTGTCATCGCCAAGTCTTCACAACCTACTTTAGCAAATATATTTTGTCTTCTTCTGATTTCTTCCTTTTTCTTAGTCACATATTCTTTTCGTGACTCAGACGCAAGAACAAGCTTCATTTTTTCTTCTATGTTAGTCTGATGCTGTGTTTTATAGTGTCTATTAAGATCATGTCTTCTATTATGTGAAAGAGTACTTTCACAAACAATGCAAAACGGTTTTCCTGATGGACTTGCTATAAATAACAATAACATTGTGATATTTGTTACATACTTCTTTATATCTTGCCAGATTTAACAAATTTGAAATAAAATGAATTTTTAGTTTTCATTAAATAAATTCGTAAAAGTAAGAGCCAGCTGACGTGAGCTCTAGTTAAAATATAAAATCTCTCTAAAAGTAGCTCTCGTAGCAATGCGCCACTTATAATCATCCAATGCGCCACGTTTGGCGCATGCGCCACGGGTTGGCCACCCCTGATATATATATATATATATATATATATATATATATATATATATATATATATATATATATATATATTATGTTATATATATAGATATATGATAAATATCATATATATAGTATATATATATATATATATATATATATATATATATATATATATATATGTTATATATATATATATATAATATATATATTATATTATATATAGAAAGATGTATTTCAATAAGAGCAAAAATCTCCTTCAATTCCATTTCATGATCCAGCAACCATAATATATTCTAAGATGGAAAAGGAATATTAGTTGCTGGTCCAATTTAGTGTTGAAATAAAAAAAAAATAAATAAAAAAAAAAAATTAAAATATACTGGTAAAATTTTAGCAAGTGAATTGTGCCAAATAAAAATAAAAAATTATTGTTAATAATATAGTAATATGATTAGAGAGCCTATTTGGAGACCTTTGGTTACCTGTTAAAATAAATAGACTTTCTGCAAATTTTTGTTTTTTTTTTTTAGATTAAAGAATACCCCAAGGTATACCGCACCGATAGGAGTCGGGGCCTTCGGAAGCCTTCCGGGGAACCGGTAGGACCACCTCTCTGGGGAGGGTCTCCGGAACCCCTCGCTCTTTTTGGTATTTAGGTGTCGCGGGGGTTCCTCCGCCCCTACGGTGATGGAAAACGTCCCCCTGTGTTCCCCCCGTCAGCTCGAGCCCTACGTTGCCGTGTAATACCTATAAAATAATATATATATATATATATATATATATATGAGCAGGCGTATATGTTATATATATATATATATATATATATATATATATATATATATATATATATATATATATATTTTCATATATACAGAGTAGCAAAGAAGAGTAGTTGTTGTTGTTATATTAGCAGTTATTGCTATATTATATATATATATATATATATATATATATATATATATATATATATATTTATTATATACATATATATATACATTATATTATTGTTGTTATATATATATATATATATAAGTTATATATATATATATTTATATATATATATATATATTGTCCCCCTGATCCTAAAGTAATTTATCAATATTTATTTTATTTTATTTATTATTATTTTTTTACATTTTCCTAACTAAATTTTTTACAAGGATTCCAAAATGTATTCTTTTCACAGCTATTAAAGCATATTAGGATATGATTTTTTTTTCTTCTTTCTTTTTTTTTTTTTTTCTTTTTTTTTTACATTTTCCGCACTAAATTGGACCTCAGCATTCTAGCAATGTATTCTTTTCCCTGAA
Source organism: Trachelipus rathkii (assembly GCA_015478945.1). Lineage (NCBI taxonomy): Eukaryota > Metazoa > Arthropoda > Malacostraca > Isopoda > Trachelipodidae > Trachelipus > Trachelipus rathkii. The sequence goes on along the minus strand of JABUQX010028706.1, from coordinate 9,523 downwards.
GCTATTGTAGTTTTTAGATATCTGATTGAAAATAATATTTTGCTGTTAATGAAATACATATAAGCATATATGAGATATATATATTATATATATATATATATATACATATACATATATATATACATATATATATTAGCAGCAATTGAGTTATTAAGTTATATTATTACAAGGTTATTATTATTATATATATATATATATATATACATATTATATTATATAGTATATATATAATATCAAGATATATATATATATTATATTTATTATTTATACATATATATATATATATTGTTATATATATATATTATGAAATATATTATGTTATATATATTAATATTATATATATATTTATATTGTTAGACATATTATTGGGTTATATACATCTATATAGCATATATATATACATATATATATATACATTCATATATATATTATATATATATATTAATATATATATATATATATATACATATATATATATTTATATATATATATATATTAAGGTTATTATTATATTATTATATTATTGCATGTATTATATATTATATATATACAAGGTTGGGTTATTGGTTGTTATATTGGGTTGCTATATATATACATATTAAGGTTGTTATTATTATGTTGTTATATGCTTATATATATATATGTTAAGGTTACATATATATATATATTATTACAAGGCTATACATATATATATATACATATATATTATACACACATATATATATAAACAAAATTTTCATGAAATGTGAGATGCACCACCCATAAATTGTACCACGATAAAGTCTTCCTTGATATATACAGCATATATATTACAGTTGCTATATTAAGTTATATTATATATTATAAGGCTGCTGGTTGGGTTGTTGCTGTTGGTTAGTTGTTGTTGCTATTACTACATATATTGCTGCTATATATATATACATATGCTATTATATATATATATATTAATGTTGTTGTTATTGTTATTGCTGCTGCTATACATATATCTAAACATGTTACATATATATACAGCAACATATATATATACAAGTTATTGGTTGTTGCTGGTTGTTATTATGTTATTATACATATTTGTTAATATGTTAGTTAATATATATACATATACATAGGTATATATATATATATAGTTACATATATATATATATATATATATATATTATTAAGTTGTTACCGTATATATATATATATATTCATATATATATATATATATATATATATATATATATATATATATATATATATATATATATATATATATATATATATAGTTGTTATATATATATATATATATATATAATAAAGTTGTGTGTGTCTTCGCATTAGGTAGACTCCATATGTGATAGTGTTTATTTATTTTATTTTCTAAGATAAGTGTTCAAGTTAGACGAGATAAAACTGAGAGGGGCTTTGCAAAGGGCCCCTTCTAGAGGGCAAACCTAATTTTTATATTTATAAGATTCATCATTATATATAAATATATATATATATATATATATATATATATATTAAAAAGAGCAGCAGCGTATGTATATATACAGATATATTCTTATTCTTCTTCTGCGTGCTATTATTGTTATAATTATATATTATATTATTTATTATATGTATATATTTATTACATGTATAAGGTTATTATTACATATACATATATATTAGCTATATGTTACATATGCATATAAGAGTATAAAGAGCAGCAGTTGTTGTTATATTGGGTTGTTATACATATTATTGCTATTATTAAGTATATATATATATATATATATATATATATATATATATATATATATATATATTATATATAAAATTATATATATATATATATATATATATATATATATATATATATATATATATATATATATATATATTATTTATATTTAAAAATTTTTTTCTCTTTTTATATAAATCTTTTTGTATATTGTTATATATATATATATGTATATATGATATATGTATATATATATATATATATATATATATTTAATTATTTCAAGAATTTTGCCCTCTTGTTACCTGCTTGCTG
>JABUQX010028705.1:2500-12325 GCA_015478945.1 Trachelipus rathkii | reverse complement strand
AAGAGATAGAGGGAGAAGCAGGAAGGAAGGAAGGTAAAAAGAACAACAAGAAAGGGGGAGATTGAAAGGCAGAGATAAGTAAGCTTTATTACTGTGAAAACTTTGTTACGTCAGCATCATTATTCGTGATTGATCTTTGTATAAAAACTTGATTTTATGTTATGTTTATCCAAAAATGATACTCAAAAGTTAACCTTAATCACTAGATCAATTAGATCAAGGATGGTGCCTGGGAGGAGGTTGGATTGCTGGCTGAATGGTGGTTTGATTAGTGATTTACTGCTTTAGGGTATGTAAAAACGTAAATTTGCTTAGTTAATATTTTAATCATAGAAAGAGGTAAAAGAAATTTTTTTTCTTGAATGGTTCTGTAAACCATTGGATGTTTGCGAAATGGCTACAGATCCAATAACATATCTAAAGACACCAAATATTGTATCATTACACACATATTTAATAACTCGGCACCGCACCGGAGCCAGCACCGATGCAGCTGTCAACTCCTACTCCTATGAGTCATACTCCTTCTTCATTCTTCTTCCATCTTCCTCATTCATCTTTCTTTTTTTTTATTCTTCTTCCCTTCCTTTCTTCATGCTCTATTTTTTCATTCTTTGCAATTTAGTTAAAGTCTAGAACGACCCCCTAAATGGGGGGTCCTAGACACCCTATACCGGACTTATAACAATCGATATGTCGAGTTCTACGACCTTCATTAACCCGTATAAAAGACCCAACATTGTCTGTTATATAGCGACGTTTTATTACGTCGGCACGGCAGTGGCTCCAGCTACCGGTCGAGCCAACTCCATGGCAGATTCAGCATATCAAGTAGTTCTAGAAATTGACACTCTGAATCCTCTCACCAAATTTCAGACCAATTACGAACACTTCGATTTTTTTTAGGGGGTGGGGTGCCCCTTCGGGGGAACCCATGGGATGTAACTTCGTCTCCGACGCGGTTACCTCCCCACATCTAACACCCTCCAAATTTTAATCAGATACGATAACTCTAACCCATGTAGATGTATATCGAACTCGGAAACCGGATGCGAAGAAGAAACCACGGTGGAAATAATAACAAAAATAATAATAATAATAAATAATAATAATAATGAATAATAATAATAATAATAATAATTAATAATAATAAGTAAGTAATTAATAATAATAATAAAATATATTAATAATTAATAATCAATAATAATATTAATAATAAAACAAAAATTAAAAAACTCCAGAGGATGAGTCGAAAGCGGAGCGCTACGGCGCTGTGCCGGTTTCGGCGCGGTGCGGTGCGGTACGGAGATGGACCCGAGGGCAGAGTCTGAATGAGCGACCTCGAAATTGAGATCCCACTCCGTGATGCTCAATTTCTTCTGCGGTGGCCGGCTACGCGGAGCAGTGCGGTGCGAGTGAGGTGGGGTGCGGCTGCGTGCGTGCCGGTGCGGTGCGGTGCGGTGCGGTGCGAAGCGGGACAGTGCGGATTCGGAGTCACAGAAGCAGGCGTAATAATAATAATAATAATAATAATGTGTTTGTGTATGCGCACGCGCGCTCAGTCTGTGTCTGTCGGTCAAACAGACCTTCGGTCTGTTTGACCTCCAGGTGGTCGGTTGCCCAAACGCTTGTTAGGCCTAAACTCATCCGCTCAGATCAAGCAACAAAGGCGTAAGCGCAATATCGGCGTCCACCCTCGGGGGTGACCCCCCTCTATATACATCCTACAGACTTGAAATTTACACGGATTCGAGCTTAACCCATACATAGATTAAATTCCAAGTTTCAGACCTATAACTCTATTCCTTCATATCGAAAAGGGTGGTAGATCCCAAAACGTAACAATACTACTGACCTTAATGCCCATCACCCTGCATGGCTTAACACACGCACACACACCAAGAGGAAAAACACTCATAGCCTACATGCAATTAATATTCTGAATAATAGATACCAACCTACTCATCAACCATTCCAACAAAATCAAAACTCCACGTCCCCGGACATCTCCTTAGTTCCCCCCAAAGAGAAGTTACAGCAACATGGCAAACATTTGATCACATTCCAATATTAATTACAATTCAGCATAAACACCCCCCCTCACACACATCCGCAATGAGTTGTAGTCAGCTAAACACCCCCCCACACACACATCCTTTAAAAAAACTATACCAACTACAAGAAAGCGAACTGGCAAGCTTAAGCTGAATCTATATATCAAGAACTACAAACTTTCCAAATAGCTGGCTTCCCGTCTCTCGACAAAGCAATCCAACACTACAATTAAACTATATTAAAAGCATCCCAAAAAATACATCATCAAAGGCTACCGCAAACATTTTAATCCCAATTTTTCACCTGAGATAGATACCCTAAGAAAATGAAGAAATTCCTCCCGACAAAACAGACAACCAAATCACGACCAAATAAATCTAATCCTAGACCTCAACAATAGAAGAAATAACTTAATCAACTCAAAAAAAAATAAAAATTGGCAACTTTACGCCGAAACACTAGGCCATAAAACCAATACAACAAAAATATTCCTGCTAATAAAAAAAAATTGACATCACAAACAAGTCTCACCAACACACGAAGTCATCTCTGAAACAAAAAAATAAGAAACCCCTGCCCCCCCCCCCCCAAAAAAAAAACAATGCAAAAGCATTATGTCATACTATTCTAAAATCAGCCATAAACCTATAATCCGCACAAATAGATTAACAATTAAACCACCAAAAAGACTGAAGAACAACCTAGAAGACCTCCCCCAATTCTTCACTACTTAGAAGCACTTAACACCATAAAAAAAAAAAAAAAAAAAAAAAAAAAAAAAAAAAAAAAAAAAAAAAAAAAAAAACGGAGGGTTGAGACGAAATATCCAATGTTCATCTCAAATACTTAGGAACTAATGCCATAGAAACCCTAACCAAATATTCAACACAACTTAGCAAACTAACACCATCCCACCTTTCTGGAAACACGCACATATAATCTCCATCTTAAAAATCTAACAAACCAGTCAATAACCCAGCTTCATATAAACCTAACTCATTGCTCTCCACAATATCTAAAGTGTTCGAGAAATTGATCCTGAATTGAATCTCCCTTTCTGTCCCTCTCTTGGATTCAGAAATTCGAACACGGATTCAGAAAAAAAAAAAAAACATTTCACAACTATACTACTAACTGATCTAATACAAAGAATCTTCACGATTTGACCAAACCTTAAACCCACAATCACTCTCCTAGTAGCAATAGGCATAAACAAGGTTTTATATGCAGTTTCACGCCACCTCTTAATATATACAGTATTAAAAACAGAAATAAACATCAACGACAAGATAATAATTGAAAACTTCCAATTCGGTCATTCAGCTTGAGTCACACACCTCCTGCAAATGCAAACTATATAATGCAAAATATTATTATTATTATTATTATTATTATTATTATTATTATTATTATTATTATTATTATTATTATTATTATTATTATTATTATTATTATTATTATTATTATTATTATTATTATTATTATTATTATTATTTAGAAGTTCTACGTCAGCTTTTGTTTTAATATAAGATTTACTTTTGGCTTCCGATTCACCAAATATTTTCTTCTAATTTTCATTTAATTCATTCATTTGTTAGAATCGAAACTCTGAAGATGCTCAAGGTTTAGGGATGAAACAGGTCAGGAACTAAAAAACATATATATAAAAATGCCAAACACTTTCTTTTGAAGGCGACTAAATGGACAGTTGGGTTGGCTGCCCACTACCCCACTACCACTTATCTTTTGCCAGGAATGCTAATGCATGCCTCGGTAAAGGTCGTGATCGCCGTGAGCGACCTTCTACCTTTCGGCGAAAATGTATGATTGTATGGGAGCAAGGAATTTCAGAGGAATATATGATGAAGAGAAGAGGAGAGAGAGAGGTGATGGAAGTATTTAGAAAGGGTAAATTTGATTTACTCGCTGTGACTGAAACAAAAATGAAAGGAAACTGTAAAAATGAGTGGTGTGGTGTGAAATGTGTATGTGTTCGTGTGGAAAGGAATGAGAGGGGGAGAGAAGGAGTTGAAATTCTGATGAGTGACCTGTGGTACAGAGCTATGGTAGATTTTGTTTGTGTGAGTATTAGAATTCTAAGTGGGTAAATTTAAGCTTGAAAAGTTCAAGGTATGTGTGGTTGTGACATATGGTCCATTTGAGGGTAATGTTGAAGAGCGTGCGATTTTCTGGCATAATATGAATGATGTTTTGGATTGGGTGAGTAGGAGCCTCAGATATTGTGTATACACCAACTATCAACAAAGATCAAGCCCACATGGTGGCAAGGTGGGGTTGGGGTGGCGGGAGAAAATGAGAATGGTAGGAAGGTGATTGATTACTGGGAGGAGAGAGGTATGTGTGTGTGAGTAATACTTTCTTTAAACACAAGAGTATTTATAAGTATACTAGAGTTGGTGTAGGTAAAAATGGTATTTTTTTGTTTTTGTTTTTCTTGTATTTACCAATCGCAACTTTTTTGCACTATAGCGAATCGCAAATATCAACTTGACTTTTTCGCTCCACCCTAATTTATATATATATATATATATATATATATATATATATATATATATATATATATATATATATATATATATATATATATATATATATATATATATATATATTATATATATATATTTATATATATATATATATATATATATATTATATATATATATATATATATATATATATATATATATATATATATATTATATATATATATATATATATATATGTTATTGTTATATTATATATTATATGTTATATATATATATATATATATATATATATATATATATATATTATTAATACATATATATATACATATGGTTATTACATATATATTATAAAGAAGAAGTATTATTATTATTGTTGTTATTATGTTATATATATATACATATATACATATATATATACATAGAACAAAACAACAGCTTCGAATCGTCATGGATAACAGAAAATATGTTATATTAGATTCAGGGAAATTCAGCATTGTTCTTTTTCAAATATTATTATTAATAATACATTACATGAAAGCTGGTCGAACGCATCTTCTTTCTAGATGTGTGATATACAGATCAAATATAACAGTTAATTAAAATCGGTATAGTATCAAGAAAGTTTTGTTTTGAGAGAGTTTAATATGTTGTTTGCACAGATTCATTATAGCCTGTTTTTGCTGTGGCTCAGTTGGCGCCAGACTCGAGGTGTATGTTATCAATGTTAATGAAACATAGGTCGCATAGGTAGCCAGGGTGGGTCCGGATGGTGGGCGGCAGAGTTTAGTTACTGCTTGTGATCGCCATAGCTGGCTTGCGATGGCGTTGATCACATTGTGAACAAGCGACTTTTTAAATCATGAGGTGGAAGTACAGCGTGTGTATGGATTCAGGTAGTATTTTTTTAACAGTATTGTGAATAATGGGTGGTAATGGTAAAAAAGAAGTGTGTGTTCTGTTTTGCGCATTGAGTTTAGTGTAAAAATTATTCTTAGCTCGGCGTAAAGCAGTATTAATGATGTGTTGTGGGTAAGAGAGCTTAAGGAATGTGGAAGAAATAAGATTAATTTCAGATTGTAGGAAAGAAGGGGAGCAGATATTGAAGGCTCTGAGATAAAGAGAGGAAAGGATACCGAGTTTGGTGTTTTTGGGGTGTGAAGAAAACCAATGTGTGTAGCTAGGGTTAGCAGTAGGTTTTCTGTAAACAGAAAATTGTAAGATGTTCTGGGGGGTCCAAGAAATGAGAGTGTCAAGGAAGGGAAGGGTGTTGTTGTTGGAAAGTTCTATTGTAAATTTTATGTTGGGATGTATATTATTGATAAGGTTAAGAATGTTGGTGGGGTTTATAGTTAATGGTAAAGCTGCAAAAATATCATCAACGTATCTAAACGTACTGCTAACCCTAGCTACACACATTGGTTTTCTTCACACCCCAAAAACACCAAACTCGGTATCCTTTCCTCTCTTTATCTCAGAGCCTTCAATATCTGCTCCCCTTCTTTCCTACAATCTGAAATTAATCTTATTTCTTCCACATTCCTTAAGCTCTCTTACCCACAACACATCATTAATACTGCTTTACGCCGAGCTAAGAATAATTTTTACACTAAACTCAATGCGCAAAACAGAACACACACTTCTTTTTTACCATTACCACCCATTATTCACAATACTGTTAAAAAAATACTACCTGAATCCATACACATTTCCTCCTCAAATATTCTCCCTTTCAAAAAAATTCTAAAACCACACACACACAACAATACTTCCACCTCACAATACGTTTACAAAATTCCTTGTTCACAATGTAATCAAGCATACATCGGAGAAACTATCGACTTCACCCGTAGAAGATACCAACATAAATACGATCTAAAAACAGATAACCTAAACTCTGCCCTTACCATCCACAGATCCACCCACAACCACTTTATAAATGCTGACCACATGACACCCATTATTAACATTGATAACATACACCTGAGAAAACTCTCCGAGTCATTTTGCATTACCAACACCAATAATTTTAACATACAGAAAAACGAATACATAATAGATCCTATTTTAAACAACATATTAAACTTCTCACCTTTTTTTAAAAATCTAAAACAAAAACTTTCTTGATACTATTTTGATTTTAATTTATTTATTTATATTTAGTCTGTATATCACACATCTGAAAGAAGGTCACGATTCGACCGAAAGCTCATGTAATGTAATTTATTAATAATAATATTTAGAAAAAAATTTCTTCTGCTGAAATTTCTTAATTAAAAATTATGGCATATTTAATATATATATATATATATATATATATATATATATATATATATATATATATATATATATATATATATATATATATATATATATATATATATATATATATATATATATAATGAGAAGGTAAAGAATTAACTGCCTTCTCCGGGATTGAACCACCGCCATGTTGCGACTGAGGACAATATACCCGATGCGTTATGATTGAGCTATCCTCCAACCCAAAAAAGTTGGATTCAAGAACAATTATAAAGCAACCGAGCTCCCTTCAAGGCGACATCACCAGGTGTCCAGCCTGTCCTATCTCTCGTTCTTTATATTGTAGATATTAAATATAATTATATAAGATGCTAAAGAAAGAACATATCAGAAGGGATTAACTTTTCAGGATAACCACCAGCCATGTTGCGACTGAGGACAATATAAGGGAGCTCGGTTGCTTTATAATTGTTCTTGAATCCAACTTTTTTGGGTTGGAGGATAGCTCAATCGTAACGCACCGGGTATATTGTCCTCAGTCGCTACATGGTGGTGTTCAATTCCGGAGAAGGCAGTTAATTCTTTACCTCCTCATTATATGTTCTTTAACATCTTATTTAATTGCGATTATTATGCAATATTTAACATATATAGTATATATATATATATATATATATATATATATATATATATATATATATATATATATATATATATATATATATATATATATATTATATATATATATATAAGGAGGCTTTTAAAATTTTGTACAGAAATAATAATCCTGTCAATCTTTGAACGTCAATTAAAGTTTGAAAATTTTCATCGGAACTGGTGTCATATATATATATATATATATATTAGTTATGTTATATATATATATATATATATTATATATATATATATATATATATATATATATATATATATATATATATTATATGTTTTTCTTTTTTACCTTCTACCTTTATAAATATATATAGATATATATATATATATATATATATATATATATATATATATATATATATATATATATATATATATATATATATATATATATATATATATATATATATATATATATATATATATATATATATATATATATATATATATATATATATATATATATATATATATATTACTTTATATATATATATATATATATATATATATATATTATTATGAATATTATAAATATTTATATATATATATATATATATATATATATATATATATATATATATATATATATATATATATATATATATATATATATATATATATATATATATATATATATATATATATATATATATATATATATATATATATATATATATATATATATATATATATATATAAATTTCGTCTCTCTCATGGCATAATCTTTTTTACTTAAATATAAAATTATGGTAAAGAATTACTAAGCCGCTATTCAATATCAATCGTATAATGGTACGCTCATAATTCCTCATATTATTATTATAAACTTATTTCATATCTCATCTTATTTCTCAAAAGTTCCTTGATATATTATATATTTAAATTTCTATACTTATATACCTATTGATTAATTAATGACAAGAATCAAAGATATTAAAATTAATAACTGAAAGGAAAATTCTTTATAAAATAAAAAATCTAAATTTTATTCATATTACTTTTTCAGTAAAAAATTTGAGAATACTTTTAATATGTTTTTATGTTCAAAAACAATTTAATATGGGTAATATAAGTAAATTTTTTTTATTATTATTATTATTATTATTATTATTATTATTATTATTATTATTATTATTATTATTATTATTATTATTATAATTATTATTATTATTATTATTATTATTATTATTATTATTATTATTATTATTATTATTATTATTATTATTATTATTATTATTATTATTATTGTAAATAGCGGTAATAGTAGCAGTATTTTAGGTAATTATCGGAATAGGCTTAGTCAGTCATCATAACTATTTTATTGAAACTGTAGACATAAAATATATTGAAATAATAATAATAATAATAATAATAATAATAATAATAATAATAATAATAATAATAATAATAATAATAATAATAATAATAATAATAATAATAATAATAATAATAATAATAATAATAATAATAAACAATACTTAAAACCCTGTTGGGGAAATTTAATATATAGTTGGAATATCTCTTTGAAATGAAAGAATAATATAAGATGGGATGGTAAGTAGTTATAAGCTAGGAAAAATAGTAATAAAAAATAGAAATGTGTGGGAGGTAAGGCGTAACAACGAGGGGAGCTTTACAATTAATAGATTTAATTAATTAAAGCACAGAGCAAGCGACAGTAAAATAAGCCTGAAATAAATAAAATGAGAAAAAGGAAAATAAATTCATTGAGAAAGACAAAACTGAGTATTTTTAATGCCAGAATTTTCTGATAAATCTTATCAATACCTTAGGTATATCATGGCTTTGAAAATTATACAGAAATTTCATAAGTAAAAAGTACAACAGTCGGAGAAGATCACAAGTTGAACAACCGTTGGCATGTCAAACTGACGATCGAAATCAAGATATGAAGAATTTGTTTTTTTTTTTTAATTTTATTGTCGAGTAAAATTAGTAATTATAGTAATTCGATGTGTGCGAGTTATCTTCTATTTATATATTAATCTAATAATAACTTATAGACATATTCTCAATATATTCACGATTAAATCGAGAAAAATACATAATTTTGAAAATTATTTTATTTCATTATAATTTTAATTATTTTGTTATTTTAATTTCATTCTTTTTTATATAATATATTTATCATTACACTATTATACATATATTATAAATGATTTTCGTAACTATAACTTTTTCTTCCTTTCTTTATTATCGTATTATGGTTAGTTTCTTTGACGTTGACCTTACAGTTCAAGTAGTTGACTTTGCTTCTTTGTCCTTAATTTAAGTCTCTATTGGACATTTATTTACCCTCTTAAAATTTAAA
>JABUQX010028704.1:0-63725 GCA_015478945.1 Trachelipus rathkii | reverse complement strand
CGTGCGCTCAGTGGGACTGACTGGCTACATCGGTTAAGTCGACAAGTAATACAGCATAATACAGTATACCCGGGTAACCAACACTCATAAAATCTTTCCCCTAGTAAGATTGGTTCTTTTTAATTCACGTTGCTCCTTTTTACTTTGGTCTCTTCTGCTTACACCTTAGTAATATAGTATGGAAGTACTTGATCGTGAATTATACCTGGGTAGGCTTCTCCCTCCAATCCTCCTTGGAACTTATAATTGTAGCGCTTGTGCTCGATGTGCGATAGGACAGGGACTGCTTTATTTGACACGTGTGCTGTGTTGGACGGTTACATCGGTCTCAAGTCCAGACAGCCGACTAGATATAACCAAATTCCAAAAAAATCCAAACTGGAGGAGGTCATCCTTCTCATTCTCTCCTTTTTGATTCCCGTCTTTAATGGATGTCCACGCTACCTTGGATCATTAAGTCTCGAGTCAGAACGTAATGTTGTTTGGCTATTTTTCCTATTAAGACCAGTGGAAAATTATTAGTTAAGTATTTAGCTATTATATATTATTAATCACTTAGAATCTTATAGTATAAATTATTTTACACTTAATGTTATTATCTATATTTGCTTACTTATTTGTATTCTATTGCTATGTGGCGATTATGGTTTTGAATATATGTATCGTGTCCGTGGGCTTTATCATGAGGGGTAACGTTATTACTTGCATTTAGAATTTTTGTTCATTTGATTGTAACTCGCGTGTGTATAATAACTATCACGAAGTTGTTTGACGGTATACAAGTAGACTGAATTTTGGAGGACTATAATAAGTGTTTGTATGGTTTTGACCGGGATTTTATTTCTCCGGTAGTTGGGATGGGGCGAAGACGATTAATCGGCCGCCACATCACCTAATATATATAAGTAGTATATTATTCGGTAGCTATATGAGTCATATATGGAGTATACTAATATAAATAATAGGTCACTATATGTATTAATTATAGCTAGTTTTAGAGATCGCTTTATCAACTTTGAAGTATGAATCATAGGCGGTGTATGAGTAGGATAGGTAAGGTATACGAGTTATATGCTATAGGGATATATTTTAGATCTAGCTTGACCACTTGAGATCGTATACTAGCATGGGAGTTCGTGGAGAGGTAAGTGTAGCTGACGAAGTGAGTAGTCTGTTGAACACGTGAGTCTTTATATGACTCAACTAGTGACGGATATGCGAGAAGCTTATTATATATATATATTTATACATATATATATATATATATTATAGTATATATAGCTTTTATATATATATATATATATATATTATATATATATATATATGAATATATATATATATAAGTATATAATAGTATATATAAAATCTTTAGAGAGTTTTAAAACAGCCAATACTACTGGTAAGTATGAATATGAGAAACGATTCTAAGAAAGCACTTTAAGATAATATAGGTGAAATAAAATAGTAAAAATTAAACCAGTTGTGTTTACGTTTGCGAGACCTATAGATACAGACCGTCTCCCTCTCCAGGGGAGGACGTTAATATTGGAATATCTTATAAAGTAGAATTTGTGACAACATATGAAAATAATCTGAAAGAATTAATCATATGAAATATATAGAAAATAAAGCAATAACAAGATTGGCAACAGCAAAATTATCATTTCACAATATTAAAAATTTTTGTATAACTGAATTTTGTAGTTTTAAGTTAATTTATTCGCTTGTTACTGTATGTCCATTATAAAGGGGAAATCCTTCCGAAATATTGTAATTAGATTTTTAGTTGAAAATAAAAAAGATTCGTAATAATTGAGTAGATTTTGTAATCCTTTGCAATTAAACGAAAAAAGTTGCAGCCGTTCCCAATTAATGATGTGCTCATGCTGTGATAATGGTCTAAAACTGGCATTTTGGTCATTTCCGCTGTCTAGGGGTGAGGTTAGAAAGAAATAACCAAGAATGCCATTTTTAGACATCTATCACAGAATGAGCACATCATTATTGGGAATGGTGCAACTTTTTTGTTCTTAAATTTAAAGAATAAAAATCTAGAAGCAATAATTTTTAAAACTTTTTAGAATCTTTTTTATTCAACTAAATTATTACCAAATTTTTCCATTAATTTGTGACAAAGTCATCCAAATAGACCATTTTCATATCTGATAAAAACTAAATAATTTAGTACCCAAAATAAATTTATTGTGGAAGTAATTTTTATTGTTGCCCAATCTGTTAATTTGCTTCATTTTGTTTATATTTCATATTTTAATTTAAGTTTTCATATTTTTGTCAGAATTAATAATAATTTTCCATTTAAGTTTCATTAGAGGAGGAGGCGTTGTACTAGTCTCGAAACGTAACCTACCGTTTTCGTGAATTGTTTAATTTTTTGATTTGCCAAGTTAAAAGTGGTTTTTAAAAATTGTTTCTTTAAAATATATAGGATATATTACATATATACTTAATTATTAATATAGATATATCCTTAATTATTAATCTATATATATATATATATAATATACATATATATATATATATATATATATATATATATATATATATATTATATATATTTATATATATATATATATATACGTATCATATATATATATATATATATATATATATAGTATATAATTTCTGGTCTCTGTCTATCATTGCTTGTCTCCTGTTAAAGTTACAACTCATGTTTATGACGCTCATAGGTAGATTTCGCTCTTGATTGCGCATGGGTATGGCCGTTGTATAATAAACTTATCGAATTTAGGAGCTGAAAAGGGAATGCGGTGATGGCCTAGCGAGCTCTTGGCGCTAAGCCGTGTCCTGTCTCGGAGGGAGAAAAGGGAACTGTAGAAACTCATATGACTCGATGGGGTAAAAGCTTTCTTATTTGAGCTAGTCATATGGGTTCGATCGATGAGAGTGGAAGGTATAAAGTGTCGAGTGTATAATACTTATTGTACGAGAAAAGAGAATGACGTTCACGAGCAGCCGTATCTGAGTGAAGGACTAGAATTTCGATGAAAGATTAGCTATATAGTGCGTTTAGGATTTGGTAGGAAGAATGTTTGTGGTCAATAGTCTTTATATCATATGAGAGATAAACTAGTAGCATTGAATTTGCAGTAAATTATTGAGCGGAGGAAAAGTGAAGTGTAAGAATAGAACTACTTAATCATCTATCACCTCACAGCGTTTTCTCATATGTGTATTTGTGCAACAGGCTGGTATGATATATTAGATAGTTAGAGGTGAGTGGACAACCGGGTTTATGCGCAGCTGCTCTTGTTGATTAACTTACAATGAGAGCACCCTGGAATGATTTTGACTGGAGGACCGGTGACAGTAGGCTTAAATGATTTAGTGGGTAATCAAATAGCCTAACATCTGTAATAAAGGTCCACACTCATCGTACACAGCGTCACTCAACTATACATAGTACTCTTTTCAGCAAACTTGCTTCTGACTTTTGCCTTCTCAATTGAAAGGCTGGTAAAACGGCTCGCAATAGCAGTACTCTGTAAATAGAACGGAGAATACGGACGGTATGTTTGTTGATTTTATCTAATACCCTCCTTAAACTTTTGTTCATGCGGAGAAAGGATTCTACTATGCTATTATCACTGATCGTGTATATAAATTTGGATACGATAGACTCTATGCTAAATAACCATTGATAGACTAAACTATATTATTCAATAAGTTATGTAACAAGAATACTGGACAAGCAGATGTTTAAGTGGTGCTTAAGAAGCTATAACCTTGCTTTATTTTTAATTGTATGATTTACACTCTCACTCAATTCCCCACCCCTCATAATTTATGAGTGGCAGAAATGTCACAGAGTAGAAGCTAAGCGTGCACAGACTCACATATGAGAAGAAGTTATGGAGGGATATCGAAAGAATGGTTAATTAAGCTCTCTTTGTTTGTGGGATACTCTAGTTCCAACATGTTGTTGAAGAAAATACTGGAATCTAGCCATGTGTGACAGATTTGGAACATAACAACAAATTAATATATATTCATGAAATTAAAGTAGGACTTTATGCGTTAGAAACCAACATTCTAGAATATATTAATACTTACAGATCCTAAGTGTAAACCAATCAATAACCTTTAGTTAATAATATTTTTTATTATTTATTAAATTTCATTGGTTATTCTTATATATAGTTTTTTGGTATGGTTCAGTAAACAAACCTATGTGGTTTTAGGGGAAGAAACCAAAATACTCAGTCGTCCTGGTTGGACCCATTATGGATGGAAGACACTTCCACCGAAGAAAGATCGTAGGAAAGTGTTGTTCTTAAGAAACGTGAAAACGTTTCTGCTGCAAAATGGCCCTTCTCGTGGCCAAAAGGAATTAATTTCCTATCCAGATCTCAACAAAGTAGTAATCCATATGTAATATTATAAGCTGTTTAATTATAAAAGCTGTTCTTAGGATGACCTGTTTTGGACCTCATTTGATTTTAGAGTATCTGGAACCAATTGCATTAAGTTGATGGTGGATTTTTACACTGATGGAGTCTTAGCTTATAGCTACTTCTTTCTTAACTAGAGACAACACAGGAGGTATTGTAGGAAAGAATTTGAAGATAATGATATATATATATATATAAATATGATATTATGATATAATATAAGTATAATATATATATATATATAATATATATATATATACGTATCTAACTAATCATAAAATGAAGGTATATAGATAGATAATGATATATATATAATACATATAGATATAAGTATTATATATTAATATTTCAAGTCGTGTATAGTCAGGCGAGATATTCATGATAGCATTAAGGTAGATATTAGAAGGACATTTATTTAGGTAACTGACATAATATCAAGTAATCTTCACAGTTTGGAAAATTGGCAAAATGCGCATTTGATTCACTGTTTAGCATGTGGAAGAGCAATAGTATAACAAATGAAAAAAAGATTTGAAAACATTTACCTTTATCATTCTGGAGAAATCGAGCCAGAAGATAGATGTCGTGGTTGAAATGGTAAATACTATATAATATATATAATAAATATATAGATAAAATATATATATACTTTATATATATATATATATATATATATATACTATAATATTATTATTACATATATGATATAATAATTATACAATCCTAGTATAAGTATATATAATATATCATATAATACATAATATATATATATATTATTGTTTAAATATTATGTGATTAGCGGAGTAAGGACAGGTATGTGGGTTGTCTCCTTGGATATTCATATTCGATTATATGATGGTTATGAAGAATTGAGAGGTGGAGATAGAGCTAGGAAGGTCGTTAGGAATCAGATAGAAGAAGGAAGAAGAGAGTGAGGTGACCTGCTTGTATATTTGCATGCCGGTGATCGTGTGGGTATTGTGGTGCTGGAGTAGTGAAAGAGAGAGTTTGGAGAGGATTAGGGTATGGGGCACAGGGGTTCTTGGGTAAAAGGTTTCAAAGATTAAGCAGATATAATCTCCACAAGGACAGGAATCTATATGATTAAAGATTGCAAGGCAGAGCCCCCGCTGCCTCTGCGTGTAAATTCCATCCGAACTCAACTCCTAATTCCACAGTAGGATTTTATCCCACTAAATGTCCAAAGCGAATTTGCAAGCAGTTACTAGGCAATCTATACCCGTCTGCAATTGGGCGTCCTGAGTAGTCTACTCTGCTGTTTCGAAAATTTTCAAAATATTCCCAAAATACCATGCCTTGATCTAAATCTCCCTTTCAAAGATGATCGATAAACCAACCTATCCCCGAAGTACTATAGTTTTCAGCCGAGACCATCTAACAATGAACAGTTGGTCAATGCCAACTCAAAGCTTGGAGGTATTATCCTCCAAGACACACTGTCCTATATCCCTCCCGATTAATTCGCCAAATCTCTGCAGCTAAGAGGACCTATAGTCAGTATGTCCCTAGCAATCCGCCTCTCCACCATTATCTACAATTCAATTGAAAAGATGTTTTTCTAAACACGACACAAAAAGAATATCACCAAGCTAAAAAGATGTATTCGTATAAAATACAAAGGTATCCGAATATTCTTCTAAACCAAAACACAGACTGACCCGCTAAGAAGTAAAAATGCGACTCAAAAGAGACCTCGCCATAAGGTCTATTGAGAGAACAAAGCATGACTCAATAGATTGTTAACCGCAAAGCAATCACAGCTATCGGAACAAACCACCAATCCAAACCCCTTTGAATAATTTACAAGATTAATAGTCCTGAGCTCTTCTCGAATCCTACCTAATAAGACCTTCTATACTGAAATTATACACTTCTCAGCGGACTAGTTCCAGAGAATAGAGGAAGGCAGACCCTACAAGGAATTCATAAATGCACTTATGCGATGAAAATGATAATAGTCCACAATATAGAGCTTTGATGTGACAACCCACGTCTTTTTCTAAATTACTTACTACGCTGCGTGTTCCAAGAGAGAGGTGAAACTGAAGAAAACCCAGTCTACAAACAGTAAGACACCGAGACAACCTGCTCCAAGCTTTCTGTTTTATTCTTGGCGGGCCAATGAAAAAGGTGACCCGCAGAGTCTCCCATCATTCAAACTCAACATCGGTCCCTAGTCTCCCATACGCTAGAAAAAAATCCCCAATAAATGACTTAGGTGGGACAAAATCTCGACAATATTAAAATTTTGGTGAACACAACGCATCTTATAGATCGGATGTCTAATGATCGCCTAACTCCAAACGACTGTTATTCTGAATAAAATGAACACTATTTCTTGTGTACAATATATACCTTCCGAGGCATTTCTATGGAACACTCCCTATCCCTGCTACACATTTCTGATGCTGCGCTTGCTTATGTAAAATACTGATAGTCGCTACTAACAAAGGATATGGTGGGTAATGTATGATAGGTATCTGAGATATAAATCCATAGCGAAGTACCCCCCTATAATGACTCAATATCCTACAAGACATGAGCATTTAGTCGTATGCTGCTTCGAAACGACGCACACCACAGTCCACACAATAAAGAATAGACGTTGTTGACAATTATATAACCTCTCATTCATGGCGAAACCCACATGCCGCCAAAATAAACGCTGAGAACGTCCTCGCAAAAACCGGGTCGTACACTCCCAAAAATCTCTGTTGTATACGACATATTCTTACCAGCCAGGATTTGTTGCTCCTCCTCGTCTGAGACTAGCTGCAGGCGTCTCAAGACTTTCCACCCCATCTAAATCGACTTTCAACATCACCCCTAGCCACATAGAGAAATGTCTCATATATTTATAAATATAGACATAGCATGGCCACAGCTTCCGTTCAATGGAATTGTTCAATGGCACCAACTCTATATATTATTGAGAATTTCTTTAAACTTATAAACAATAATGTGCACCTGCAAAGTGCATATGTTCGTTTGCAGAACTGCCGACTAAAGTCAAATCTGCGACTTCCAACCGTACGAATATAAATCACCTCTAACCTCTATAGAAAAGTAGGATCGGAACGATGAACTAATAGGGAAGCGTGGCAGTGATTGTGCTTCGATCATTACATAAATCTGTCCACATTTCTCACACGAGATGTCCTAGCTTCATAGAGTCTAGAACGCTTCATCGCAGTGAGCCCCAGCACGAATTAATAATCCGTCCACCGAGACCTTTACTGTCTAGCTCGAATACTGCTTTGAGCTCCTGAGTAGTAAGTTTAACTAAGGTCGACTTAGCCTGATCTTTTATTAAAGCAGCTCGTCACTCCATGTCTGTTATAGGTTGAGGGAACTTCATATTTGTCACTTCGTCTAGGACCTACATGTTGATACTAAGAACCTCATTCCGTGGGATGCAGCACGTAGCGAACGGACTCCCAACATGTGAACGTTTAGATAGAGCATAACTTCTTTCTGTGGGGTATATATTGATGCCTCTTGTCCCATTTCCTTAATGGATTAAGGCTTATCACTTGGTCCTCTGCTTGATTACCTTATACGCAAGTGACCAATTACCGCGCAATACCTTAAATGGAACTTGCACCGAGCCAATGTTAAAACTCAACCCAATTCCAGCTGGCGGAATGGCTCTCTTTTCAAATTAAGCATTACAGCTATCTGACCACTACTCCCCTTTTCAACTGTTTGTTGATAAGACCATAACGTTCTATATCAGCAAAGTTAATCATCTACGGAGCAGCAGAAGCCTTATCCCGTGGTCTTTCCTGAGGTAGCGTTCCTGCAACCGAAGCCATTTGGAATCTTCAAGAAGTGCGCACAAGCATAACCGCGGAAGAAAAGAAACCTCTACAGGCAATACAAAAAGGATCCGTACAACCAGCGAAATCACCCAAACATGAATTATTTATTTAAACATAGCTGGTGGCGAGGATCTCTCCAGAATGTAATGCGGCCAAAGCACGCGGCATTACTTGTCCAACCCCTTCTTCAGGACCGTATAACTCCACGATGTCCTTTTCTTAGCGTGGAAGGTTGCCAACAGTAAAACCTTTCCCACTTCATATATATATTCAACAACTCTTCAGCCATCACACGATCCCCTATGCCGTTACTGGCCTGATATAAGCCGAGTCATCTCTGCTACAACACGCCCTGCTTGATATATTGCATTAGGTGTAGTTTTTGCTAATCTACTCGCTTTTCGCTACCCTGACCTATTCAAAAATCCGACAATCTAACCACTGCCATCGACAGAACTTTCAGCAGCCGAACATGGAGAAGAGTACAAACTGTTATTGGCGCTCTCTGTTCTAACCTCGAACCGCCCCTTACTCTGGATGAAGGGGTGTTTGTGCGAGGGCAGATGTTCTAACTGTAATTACTATTTTCGTTACTCTCTATCAAGCAACCCGGTCAATATTCTCTCACGTTGAATGACAATTCGCTCTATAATATTGCCGGTGCCCCAGGCTGCCCATTGTGCTTTGAAAGCTGCAACTTCAACTACTATTGAAATACTATATCACCAGATGGGGTAAATTCCCATGGCGTCCATTCTCAAACCAACCATTAAAAAACATCACAGTACTGTTTTAAGAAAAAAAAGGGAACGAAGAAACCTCCCATTCCTTCTCAGACCTAAGCCTATATGGTCGCCCATCTGTAACTTCCACAAAGTTAATTTTCTAGGAACTTCAATCTAGATGACCACTTAACAATACGACACCACAGTCATAAACTTCTGAAAAGACTTGACACTCGCGTGCTTGACCTATTAACGTCATCTCGCCATCAAAATCTTGGGGTGCTGATTGCAAGTCCCGTTTTACGTCTCTACAGCCCCTAATTCCGATAGAACTGGATTAACGATTGCGTAGAGTTATGGTCAGTACGCTCCAACACTACAGTCTGTCTAGACTCCTATCCACAAAACGATGCGACCCTGTATCCTCCACCTAGAGCCCTATCGATCGTATCCCATCCGGCAAATCATGGACTCTAAATAAAAAACTACTGATTGAAACTCTTCGAATGGGAATACAAACTCGTTTACGAAAGGACACTACGCGAATCTGCTCTAGACACCGAATTGCTGTCAAGAAATGAACCAGTAGCAGAAAGGTCTCCTACTGGCCATTTGCTAACAGTTTACTAGACATTCTTTAAACTTCCCTCAACATCTCCTTTGACAGAAGGTGTTGTACGTTCTCTTGCATGATGAAGGGTATACACCTTTGTTATTCACCGCGTCCTCCCACCCTTTGCATAGGTCCTAACCCTCTCTCTCTCAAATCTAGCCCCTGATCCGTTGCTATAAGGACATATTCCTGTCTCATTTCGCAGCTTCAAGATGGGATTTAACTCCGGTGTTTACTGGCGGCTCTAAAACAAGGAACAGTGTTGGTGATGTCTGCTGTCTTTCCTGACCGCTAACCTCTCCAATAGCCTCCCTCGACTTCTTCAACTTTAAGACGGCAGAAGTAATATCTATAATAATTGCCCTTTCTCGAGTTTTATTCCTTTACCAATACCAGTTTATAACATTCTTAACTAACCTCTCTCTCCAAATCTAGCCACCACCTGATGACCCAATTGCGTAAAGACGATCATTCCTTCTGCATTTCGCAGTTCAAGAGATGGATTTATCTAACCGGTGTGAACTAACGGCTCTAAAACAGGGAACAGTGTTGGTGCGTTCTGCAGTCTTCTCTGACCGAACCTTTCTCCGATACCCTACCCCCATCACTTTCAATTTATTACTTATCGGCATTTTATTAGTTAATATCTATGAATAATTGCCCACTTTCCCGGAGTTTTGTATTTTCTTTACTCTTAATTACCGACCTTCGCGTATAGCTTCATTATATTCAGATTCGTCTCCGCCCTGCAGGCTCTTTGAAAATCCCCCTATTCTAAAAACAGCAAATGTTACTGCTGTACAAACAATTTCTCGGCTGCTCTACTCCTCGTAAGAAGCAAAATCATGCAACTATGTTGGAATACCCCTCTCAGCGTAGACGGCTAAAATGGCACCACAAATCGCCGCCTCTTTCTTTCCGATCCTATCTCTTCAACGTACCTCCCCAGGATCGCCGATTCGAGCACAAGTTCGAGTCTCCCCTATACAAACTGAAATTACTATCATTAGCTTTCCAGAACAAGGCGTCATGCGTCTATATTGGCAAGAGTGCCTGGATCGAGTTGATCTAAAAGTAAGGGGGTGAAACTTGAGAATATAAAAGCTGAACCATTGAACTGAGTGATCTTCCTGGCTCACCGACGAGAGGGGCAAAATGAGTTTGATGCTTGGAGCACGCTATAAGTATTGCCATGATCAATATCACAGCATAGCCAGCTAACATGTCACGGGACGCAGTCTCCTGGCACCATCATGAAACCAATGCAAATTTAATTGCAGTCGCGCATAAATACCTATGCAAATCTGGATTCACTCCATAGTTTACACTGTTCCATACTTTATGGTGCATAACAGCCATTCTAAAAGGCTAATACCCCCATATCTTATCTGAATCGCCCCACTTCAACAATAAAACTTTTTTGAAAACAAAGGAATGTGACATTTCATTAGAATACTATGACTTTAATAAGTAATATTAAGACTAATTTTAGTTATATTTCCATAATAACAAATCGAAACATGATAATTATTATGCACAAATAATCTCTGGTGAGACTGAACTATTCACTTCTGCCAATCCCAGAATTCTTCTTAACCAATTTACATATAGTACTATTATATATACCTCTATATTTAGGCGCGATGTTACCAAGATAGTATCGGTATCGGTATCGTAGGATAGAGTTACGGCCATTTCTTGATGGTATACGGGTATCCGGATATCGTATAGAATATGGGCCGATACTTAGCCGATGACTGTCCTTTAACTTTTTGGGTGAAAAATTATGAGAAGATATTTTAGATTCAATAAGGAAATGGATTTAGGCAGGGATAGCGTAGTACCGAAGTGTTATGTTTTTTTTTTTCTCAATATACTCTGATTATTTAACTTTTAAAAGCTCATTACCAATAGTATTTTATTTTTAATATGTTTGTACGCAATTTCAGTGAATTTCGTGAGAGCGTGGAGTGTTTTTAAACTTTCTGGAATGTATTCATATTTTTAGATATTGTGCTTTAAATAGGGTTATTATTCGGTTTTGATAAGTAAGATATCATAAATACGCAATAATTCTTCCTCAATTGTCTCAACTTTGGTTTTGTCTATTTGTTTTTGTTGTCTGTTTGTTTTTTGGTTGTGATTGCGATGTGGCAAACTCTCATGGTGTGGGTGCGTGTGCCTGTGCGTGTGCGTTGTAGAATAAAGCAAGATTTAGGCCAAGCGTGGCTTGGTTCATTTTTGACGTTTGCCCACATCCGAATGGCTTGCAACTCTAACTCTGCAAATCCATGGGAATAACTCCCTCTACCTCTAACTCTAAACCTAATTTTAATTGCTCTTGTCTGAGACCCCAGATGGCTAAAATTCTCATCACATTAATTAAAGCTTTTATCACAACTATAACTTTATTTTAATAATTTCCGTTTGAAGGGTGGAGTATGTGTCTATGTAAATATAAACATTCATATAACACGTCTAAAGAATCTCGAATCTCCTAACTTCGCATGTTCTGTGGCTTAAAGACGTCTTTCTTACCTCTACTACAATATAATCTTTAATGCTTCTGACTACTGTTTTCCTAAACAGATAAGATTTGCTGCCTTTTTTGATAACCTTACTACTTTCTCACGAGACTGTTCATATTCTTCTCATCCAATCATGGACGGGTCCTCTATTTGGGGATTTCAATGTACAGGCAAACTGAATGTTGGTTCCTCTCGTGCTGATTTAGTTGGGAGGAAGCCGGATCAAAAAAATTTGTATTCTCAACGATCTGGAGCAACACTGATAAATAACTAACAATTCCGAATCGTCCCAACCGATCTTGAACACACTTGACCTATGTTTTCACCACTAGTTCCTTCTCTGTCTATAAATACACCACCTTTCCTCCTATTGGTAAAATGCTGAACCACGATACCTTATATCACTTATTTTTAAGATACTTTCTCTCCAACATGCTCCATCTGCCCTATGCGGCTTTTTCTGGGGCACTTGATCGGGCCGATTGGGAGGGCCTTGCGTTGCTTCTACGCTAACTATAATTGAAGTGACTGATTTGGCTCTTAAGACGCTTCAGACTGGCCGTAAAGTGGAGACTGTAATTGTTAAGGGATGAGCAGGTTCATTCCTTCTGGACTAAATCTTTTTCTCTCAAAATCCATGATTCGATCGTGCTTGTTCCCTGGCCATTCAGGCTAGACACAAGGCTTATCCGGGTGTGAAAAATTCTCGTCTCACCTATCACTACTTGCCAATTTCATTTAGCTAGAAATGCGTTTGCGAGGGATACCTCCGACGAGCAAAGCGAACTTTCATTAAACGAAAAAGTGTGCTGACCCTCCTTGGTTCTCCTACTGACAAATCTCTCTGACCTCTTCTTGCCAAAAGCATCTCTACAACTTCTGTAAATTAACCTTTCCTCCTGCATTATCGCTCTGATGATTATGTTGTTAATACTCCAACTGAAAAGGCCAATCATCTCTTTGGCCCACTATTATTTCCTCTAATCAACCTGGACGATTCGTAATTCCTTCCTCCTTCTCCCTCTCAGGTGCTAATGCCCTTTACGCTGTCATTTACAATTGTATCGGAGATTGCATGAGCTCCTGAAAATCTAATGAACGGTTAGGAAGCGGGTGGCCCGATTGGACATTTCCTCTCCGAGTTTTGAGGAAGTGTGCTTCCGTGCGACCCCACCACCTCGTTCAAAACTATAGTGTCTCTAATGTCTAATAACTAAGCACACTTCCCTCAGTGTTTGGAAGCGCGCATATTCCTGTATCTGGAAAATGAGCTGATCTTTAAAGAATTAATTAATCGCGCACTATAGGCTCTCACTTGTAATCTTTCTAAGATCCTTTGAAAGCCTTCTCAACTCTCACTTTTTAGAATCATCTGGAATCTCTTTCCCTTCTTTCTGATTACCATAAGGCTTTCGGAGTGCTACCGAGATCTACTGGATATACTTTCCCATTAACAGATTTATGTGTTTTTTCCGGCCCTTGAGGAACTCACGGGAAGACTGTGTGGTGGCGCATGGACATTCCAAAGCATTTGACCGTGGTATAGGGCACCGTCACTGCTCTCATAGCTCGCCCTCCTTTGGGTTTTCCCCTTCTCATTGCTTACTTATGTCTAGCTTTTCTTTCAAATCGCTCAATGTTTGCTGTTGTGATGGGGTTACTTCTTCTTTTTCTGTCTAAAGTGGTGTTCGGTTCCTCAGGGTTCTGTTTTTATCTCCTACCTCTTAATTCCTGCTTTTCAATTCATTAATGATCTTCTAGCCTGCACATCTAACTCTATTCCACTCATATGTCGATTGAATTCTCCATTCTTTCACTCATATCAATTCTGCTGTCCTCTTTTACTTCTAGAATTGCTCTCGTCTTAATAAATCTTTCCGATTCTATTACTCGCTGGATAGATAATAAAAAACTGGATAGAATTTCATGGGTTGGAGTGGTCTCAATCTTGTGAAGTTTAATCTTTAAAACCGCAACGTTCTACAATTCTCTCTCTAAACACTTAATTCTATCTTCTTTCGACGGTCTCTCGTCTCTTCCAGTTTGAACAATAAAAAAAAATGTTTGCACGTGTACATGAAACAAAAATACATGAGCGTCAAAATGTACAAAATCACAGGGGTTGCCTAGGCGGCCTCAAAGAAACTGGGATTCTGTTTAGAGTGGAGACTTTTTTTCCTCTTCTCAGTTTACTCCAGCTATACAAGGGCCTCATCCGCCTTGGTATGGAGTACTGCTCTCATATCTGTGGGGGGCGGGGGCCTCTGGTTTCATTCCGGCTTTGACTAGGGTCGAGTCAAAGGCCAAAAGCTTTAAACTGTACTGTACTATTCTAGTTCACTTGACCTTTATTTGCGGCGCGATGTTGGTGCTATTTATCCTCCAGTTTCATTATAGGTTCTGGTAGAGCAAGTGCCTGCGAGGGACTCATCACTACGCGTACCACAGCCTTTTACGACGCCCTCAGTAGCAGCAAGGGGTGCTCAGTGTCGGCACATTTGAGTATTTTGGGATTGATGCTAGTAAATCCAGACTGGTTTCGCTGCGCGGTGCTTCTTGCTTTTCCTGCACACCCTCTGCTTCGTGGAATTCCATTCTTCCATCGATCCTGTGTCTTCCTACTCAATTTAAATTTTCGCCTCACTTATAAGCCTGACGTCTGTGCTCATATTTGACTGTAAATGTTGCGTTATATGGATGTTATTGAGAGGCGTTCAAACACCCACTCTTGAATAGGGTTCTGCCTGAGCGGCGGTGACAACTGTGAAAAAATAAATAGAAATAAATGAAAATTAATAAGGATTCCTTAAGCTAGCTGAAACCCCACAAAGAATGCACCTCACGAGTAGTGACCACTTCTAGAATCATTAAATAAGCATAACAGTATGCGAGCTTGCTCGCGACAAAAAAAATAAAAAAAAAAAAACAACAAAAAAGAATTCAACAAAGTGGAGCCGCCTTAATGCAGCAACCTCCTGGCAACAGCGACTGATATGCGATGGTGGCTTTTCAGCAAAATAAACCTACTGAAGATGAGGATTTGGATATGGTAGACTTTTTGATACGTTCATGGCCAAATTGCATTGACATCTCATTCAACCTCAAGAATTCAATCACCAGGAACCTCATGCGTAAAAACTGAAGAGACATGTACATCAAGGAGCATAAGATAATCAAATTTGCAGTCTGTGAAAGAGGCAAGGATGAGGCTCTGACGAAAACTATGAGATGATGCCAGTACAAAAGAGAATCCTATGTCATGGTAGGCTGAAATGGGCTCAAGGTTTTTCATTATTGATCAGTGCTTGCAGGCAAATAATTATCACACCATTCCTTCAATCGCAGTCGAGAGAAGCGGTATTTATAATGTAGGCTAGGGAATATAACACCCCAAAAAGGAACATGTCATCAATCGCCCGATTGCTATGTAAGAGGAGCTTATGTTTTTGACATCACGAATTTGTGAAGTTTATTGAATTTTGAGGTATTGAAATGGATATCTAATCTTAAGATAGTATGTTTATTATCCCTTTTCTAATCATAACAGTTTATTCTGTATTTAAATTTTCGGCTGATTAATTGTGGTGCACTTCTTTCCCATTATTTTTATTCTTTATATGTAGCAAGACTACGAACCGACTGGTTTCCTGTACCGGAAGCACTTTCACGCTTTGTAGCTAAAGTCAGCGAATACTTACTTAAAAAATGGAAAATGGAATATTTTTTGAATAATAAAAACAAACTAAAAAATATTATATATTATTTTTGGTCAATTATTATTCCTTAGATGTATTTAGATTTGACTTTATAAAGTAAATATTCGTGGAAACAACCAAATATGAAATAATAAATGACTGATCTTATTGATCTTCTACAGTGGCATATAGGCAGTAGCACAAATGTTCTCGATTGATCTGGGGTTTGATTAAATTGTTAATTAAGAGTTCCGTGTGTTTATTAATATTGCTGGCATCGGTCGATTTTTGATGTATCGGTATCGGTATCGGGTATCGGCAAAATTTTCTATTTTACTATTAATCCCTAATATATATATATAATATTATACATACATATAGACTATGAGTATATATTAAATAATTTTATATACTTTCATAGATTGAAATAATTAATTTAAAACTTTAAATTTAAATAATTAATATATATATTATATATATATATATAATATTATATTATATATTATTTCTTTCTCATCATCTTGCCTTTTGTTCCTAAAATAGTGGGAATTGGAATCGGAAATCCAAAGACATCGGAAACAGAAAAGCAGTTGAAAGAATAAATTGAACAAAAAGATCGAAAAGAAAGCTCGCAGCCTTACCGGCGCCCTCTGTACCATTATTAGTAAGAACTCGTCGCAGTCTGAAAAAATCCACCCTATTGCTTCACGGGACCGCGACGGGACCTCACTATGGCATAACGTCAAGTGTAGGGTTTCATCCCCTGGCCCAGCAGGTGGGCCACAACCATAAAACCCCCTTACAAACACCCCGCCATTTTTCCTCTCTATCATCGCACCGCTTTCTTCTCGCCTCTTGCCGAAAGCCCCTCGCATTTCTCTGCCTTTGCCCAAACATTCCTTAAGCTGACTCAATCCAACATTTTTCTTCGTCTCCCAGCCGTCGAATTCCAACACAATAAACGCACTATACATGCTGAACCAACCGACTATATTCAATTCCTTTCACATTGACCAAACCATCTCAACATACTTTCCTTTATTCTCGTTTACCCCGTTTCTTCACACCACACAGACTAACATAATTCCTCATTTTTATCAATTCTTCTCCCACACAAAAAAATGTCTGAACACATTGAACTTAAGAATCTTATACTTCATTATTCTAGCCATAAGTCTTACTACTCATACAAAACACAGTACACATAACTCCTCTCATGCAAGTACCCTCAGCGCACTCCAAGACTTAGTCCTTTTTACATTCACCAAGATTTAATTTCACCAGCCAGCCACCTTCCTGCCATTCACAACTTCCATATTACACTCAACTTTCCTACCGTTCCCTTCTCATCCAACACATACACCCTAAATATTTAAACTCAGAACACTTGTTCCAGCTGCTCACATGCTAGACATAACTTATTAACCTGGAGGCCATCTCACTCACGAACCATGGAACCTTACTCTTATCTACTTTACTTTTAAACTCCTCCTTTTACACCAGCAGCATGCCAAAATTCTCTTAGGTCTGCTCAAAACTCCTCTTCAGAGTCGAAACAAAGAACCAAATCATCCGCATAATAATAGGTAGGGTACCCTCTCACACTCATCTCCATTCTCCAATATTCTAACACCATTTCCTGCCACCCCCACCGCTAATTCTTTTATAACCTCATCCATGAAATTAAATTGACAACCAGGAGACATACACACACCCTGTCTCACTCCCGCTATTAATACTTGACCAATCACCTATATATATATTATAATATATATATATATATATATAATTATATATATATATAATATATATAAATATCTTATTTTGCTATGTATATAATATATATATATATATATTTTATATATATATAATAGAATAATTTATTTATGTTATATATATATATAAATATATATATCATATTATATATATATATATATATATATAGTATTATTGTGTTCATATATCCACAGTCATCTTATCAGACACCCCTTTTATCCTCGGTATCATATACACTTACTTAATCCCTGTTTCTATTTTTTTTTTTTTTTTTTTTTTCTTTTTTTTTTTTTTTTTTTTTTTTTTTTTTTTTTTTTTTTTTTTTTTTTTTTTTTTTTTTTTTTTTTTTTTTTTTTTTTTTTTTTTTTTTTTTTTTTTTTTTTTTTTTTTTTTTTTTTTTTTTTTTTTTGACCTGGATAAGGATGTACCGTGTTTTATATTGCGTCTGTATTGGGTCCACACGCCTCTTCTAAGACAGAATCTTACAGATATCCTATGGCTTATATTCCCAATATATTGGGGGTAAAAAAATTGCCCACACGTACGGTATGTTCTGGCGTGTCGTAGAAGCACTAAAGGGACGGTGGTAAGTTGGTTTTTTGCCGGCAGCGCTGTATTCTTTTCGCTAGGAAGTGTAATGCATGCGCTCGGAGAGGGTGCGCGATCGCCGTAAGCGACCGTCTATCTTTCGGTGAATGCATATGAATCGTATGGGGTTCATGGAATGTTGTCAGAGGAATAAATGTTGAGTAGAAGGTGATGGATGTATTTAGAAAAGTCAAGATTTTGATTTGGTCCGCGTGTGACTGAAAACCAAAGGATATAATAAGAAATCTGTGAAAATGAGTGTGTGGTGTGACAATGTGTATGTGCTGGTGTGTGAAAGGAAATGAGAAGGATTGAGATAGAGGAGTTACAATTCTTATGAGCTGACCGTATGGTACAGGAGCTATGGTAGATTTTTTTGTGAGTAGTTAAAATCTCTGAATGTTTAAATACTTAAGTTTTAAAAATAGGTCAAGGGTATGTGTGGCTTGGCAATGTCCAATGAGGGTTATGGTTGAAGAGTAACGATTTTCTGGCGGATAATCTGAAATGATGTTCTTGGATGGGGGTGAAGTGTAGGAGCTCAGATTTGATTTGTTGGGTGACCCTATATGGCTGGATAAGGTGATCTAAAATAGGGATGTATTAAACAGGTGGCTTTTGGGTGTCGGGAGAAGAATGAGAAATGGTAGAACAAGAATTGGATGTTCTGTTGAGGAAAGAGATATGTGTGGTAAGTAAAACTTGTCGCTCTTAACACGCAAGAGGTAATTCACAATATAACTAGAGGTTGTGTAGGGTAGAGAATGGTATTGAAGTGAAAAGTTGATTGTATTTTGTTGTTGGTGAAGGAGCATGTTGAAGTAATATGTTGGATGTTAATCAGTGAGGGGGTTAAGAATGGGAAATTATCCGACCATTATGATCACCATCATTAAGCGAGAAATGCCCATAGTGGAAGCTCTGAGGGTGGAAGTTGTTTACCTGCCGGGGGGCGGAGTTTCTTACTTCATAGAGGTATAAAGGGGGGGGTAAGAGCCTGTTTTTTTTTTTATCCAGCCCTGCCTAGCTCTTCTACTACTGTTCTGTTTCCAGTGCAATCTTACGACACCTTACCGCCAGTGTTAGGGTGAGAGAAAAAGTGTGCTGGGTTTTAGCACATTGGTTGCTCGTGGTGATGGTTGTGGGTCGGTGTGTTATATAATATATATATATATATTATATTATATATATATATAATATATATATAGTATAATATATATTAGTAATATAATATATATATATATAGTATATATTATATTATATTATATTAATAAATATATATAATATATTAATAATAATATATATAACTATATTTAATTAGTATATAGTATATATATAAAATAGTATATATTATATACTATATATATATATATAATATATATATATATATAATATATTAAATTTAATAATATATATATAATAATATATACTAATAATATATATATATAATAATATATATATTATATAGTAATAATATATATATATATATGATTATAATATATATAGTATATATATTATATTAATACGGATATATAATGAGTCGGTGTTTCTTCTGGGTTTTCATGTGTTTCTGATGGTTTTGGTGCTGATCTTTGCCAGATTCTTCGCCAGAGTCGCCCGTGCTTTGATTATAGTGTTTCAGGTTCTATTATGATATATATATATGTAAGAAGCTAAGCAGTATATAAATGTACTGGGTTTATATCTTATTTAATTTAACACTATCCAATAGTAAGTATTTTAATGATTATTCTGTAAATTTATATATTTTATATAATATTTCTTGTCATTTCTTGACAGGTAAAGTATAAAAAAATTTTTTTTTAAATAATATAATTAACTTCAGGTTGATAGTTGATATTGCCATCTTATAACTCTATGACGTAAGCGCTAAATGATGGAACAACGAACACAATATGTTGAAGGATTACGAAAGAAAAGAAAAACTTAATTTTAGTAAGTATTGTTACATTTTTGTTAAATGCATTTTTTCATTTTTCTATCTTATTTTTCTGTGATTTTAAAGGCAATTTTCTTTCACAAAGCTATACACGTTTTTAATAATCTTCAACTGTTAGTGAGGCTTTTTTTTATTCTAAAGACATACTGCAAATAACTCTCCAGCAAAATTCATAAAATTCCAAAAAACTTCTGTTATACTGTTATTTTTTAAGAAAGATGATTCTTTACAAAGGAGTCGTGAATGAAAAATAGCTTCGAAATTATAGCGCAAGCTTTAATGATTACTAACCTGTTTCCTCCAAGGTCTGGAAGGTATTGTTTCTTAAATATGTTAAATTTTGATGTACACTAACTTAGGAAAGCATCCTTTAACCCAATAGGTTAATATCCTAAGTTAACACATTATCTCTTAACTTATTTTTCATACATTTACCTGCAAAAAGCTTTGATTTTTAACATAAACTTCGACTTGACTTTTGTTTCACTTCGGCTTTCTGATGCAGACTGGGGGTTGGATGGACAAAAATTGAGGATAAGTCGCCTGGTTCGTTCATTGTCTTCTCTTATTGCGCATTCATATTTTCATTAATTGTTCCTGCGTAAATGTTTCTTCAACAATGGAAATCTGCCCTTTCTTTGGTTTTGTAAATACCTTAAAGGGCCTAAATTATTTTTTGTTAAAATTGATGAAAAATGAAACTTTTATTGGCTTTTTAGTGGAATAAGTAAAAATTTCAGACTCAATGTTACATTCATGGAGAAAAGCATGAGCAACGTTTTTCCTATTTAATTAATACGTAATCCACGCAGTCATTCCTAAAGCATCCAACTTTTTTTCAAACTAACTCATGCTTTTTGGACGAGATTTCATCAAATCATTACCGATTCAAAATTCATCAGCCGCCATTCATTCATCAGCAACTGTCACAAGCATGGATCAAACCAGCCAGTTGTAGAACCTTGAAGGAATACTTCTTGTAAAAACCAGCACTTCATAAGAATTAAAAGGGGTATCCTTTTCACTCTTATATACAGTTTAGCGTGCAATATATCACCAAGGCCAAAACCTTGAAACAGGTTTTTTATTAGAATATTTCTAACTCTTTTCAACGCTACAGCGCGATATGTAAAAATGAGTACGATTTCTTTTATATTGTGATATATATATAATAATAGTTATATATATTATATATTATAATATTATAATATATATATGATATATAGATATATAGATAGTAAGTAATATATATATATAATAGTATACTAATATCATCATCTCGTTATGTATATATATGATATATATATAATATAGTTAGTGAAGGAATATTTTGATTTGTTTTAAGGATCAATTATTTCTGAATAAGAAAAAAGCTTGCAATCGCGGTGTCGCAATTAATTTTTGTCAGTAGTGCAGAGATATATTTATTGCCTGTTTAAAACTAGTAAGATAGTTCTTGATGCTTCCCCTCAGCCTTCTAAAGTCAGACGTGACCAAGAGCAGTTAATAATTCGTACGCAATAGCTGATGATAGAAGTTAGTGTTAAGAAATATTTCAAACTTTCACCTATGTAGAATTTGCCACAAGACATTCGATTTCAGTATTTTTAACAGAATTTTTTATTTGTCTGTTTGTAAGAAAATTTCCATCCGTCGAGTAACTAACATTTACTAATAACACCGGATTTTTTTAAAATCTTTTTTACTAGTACCGTTTCTTGAAGTCATATTTTTCTGAACTTTCAAATAAACAATCTGTACATGACGTAAAATTTATTCTTGAATAGATGGAACGTGGTCCTACTACAAGCACATGAGGAACTTTTACACCTATCGATGTTTCATATATAAGAGTATATGAATAATACGTTAACACTGTTTGTATCCATTTTTATACAGCAGGGGCAGTACTTTCAACCAAGAGATAAAGCTCGTCGATTTGAGTTCTGTTGGTAGGTAAATGCTTAGTTTTTGGAGTTAGCTGAAAAGCGAAGTATATAAAGAAAAGATAAATACACGAAAGGAATTTCTCGCTCAAATTATGCATAGCGTTGCCATAAAAAAAAATTTAATAGCAATACAACCTCAGAGTACTCTTATCATAAGAGTTGCAAATTACGTTAAGGGTGGCGGTGGTATTTTAAAGCAAATACTTTGAATCAGACTGCGGCTCCAATTTTTCCCCGGCACTTAGACTTCGGCCTCCTCCAGATTTTGTTATGCTCTATTTACTCTTATGAATCTTTTATAATTCACAGTAAGAATGATAGTATGAAGTCAATTAGAATGAAAAATGGGTTGTCTCTCATTACCATTACTTTCTTCATTTATATAACAGCAAAGAACAGAATGAACAATATATTTCTCCACTTCTTTTATGTCTAGCGAAACATGCCATCCCCGTTATATAAAGATCTTTCATTCGAGTGTGCTAAGTCCAACAAGAACGTTTTTTACTTGGTCTTATAAACTTCTAACTATACTAAGCTTAATAATAAAATTTAATTTGCTTTCGTTTATACTCTCGCTAGTCTGTGTGTTGTGCGCGTGCCCGCGTGTGTGTTTGTGTTTGTATATACGTAATTATATATTATAATATATTAAGTGTATTTATATTACTTATATAATAATATTATATGATTATAATTATAATTAGTATCCGCTTATAAATTCTACTCCTCATAATTGCTATGCAACTTATGAAATTAGAGTTATATTTTAAAAAGCATTAAAGAGATAACATGACATAAAATTCTCTCTAGATTTTTTAAAAATTTGTTTAAATAAAAATATATAACGTTAATTAATATATATTTCATTTATACCTTGGTCGGCTTTTCTTACAGAAAAACTTTGAGAAGAATTAATTTTAAATCCACTCCTTGATGAAGGTCTCACTCTGAGTATTGTATTTATGAGTGTATTTACCATCATATATCTAGTGTATATGTAATTTAATTAATGCCATATCCATATAATAAATTATATTATATATATATATTATTTAGAGTGGTATATATATATATTTATTTGTACCTAATATTGTAGTTGATGATGGTGTCAAGTTCTTTTTTATTTAAGTCGAATTTACTTATATATATTTTGCATATTTGAGATTAGCTTATTTATTGATATATTGATAAAATTATATAAAGAATATGTCTAAATGGCGAAAAAAGGAGCTATACGAATTTTCTTCATTTTTTTTTAATACTCAACTACCAAGAAAGTCTCCTGGATTCTGGCATCGCATTTCAATAATATATTTAAGGTGGATTCATAATTATCCCTTTTTAGGAATGTTCAAGGCTACTTATGGAATATTAATAACTATCATAGAACACCAGTTACAATTTTGATTTGATTCACTAGTTTCTTAACACTGATTTAACTAACACTAATATTTGCATATTTTAAAGGTCAAATCTTGCTTGGGATTTAACTTATATCACTAAATTTTATTCATTTCTAATTATAATTTAGAAAGAGTTAGATAATGTGCTCAGTTTCAAACTCTATCAAAATTACTATATCAAAACAACACGCTTAAACTCGTAATTTAAGAAAATTACTATTGTAGCGCCCAACGCTATCGTACCGCCTTGTGGGTACATTATGTTGTTCCTGTGTGTGAGATAAATTCCTGTTAAGCTTACAGCACGCGATTTGTCGATTGATATCCAATTAACATTTCTGGGCCATCTCGACAAATTCGGGTGACTGACTCTCAATTTGTTTTGGCTTTTATATAGGAATTAAATGTCCCAATGTAGACATGTTTGTGTGCTATGTATGTTGATCTTATAACCGTTTTATTAATTATCGTGAAATATGCGGTCTTACGTTAGATATAATCTCCATTTCTAGTTCATATTGTTTAGAGATTTTTATATATGATGTTGCAATGTAATAAGGACTTTTATTTGTTTTTATGTTCACTGCTTCTAATTTGTCATTTAAAGTCCTTGACAGGCACACTTATATACTATGCCTATTATTTATTAATTATGTGAAATGTTTTCATATGCTATGTTTCTCTCAGGTATTAATCTATTCAATTGAATTGAATGATTCAGCTTGTCTTATATTAATTTAATATATATATGTTATATATATTATACATTTATTTTTAATTTAAAAAGTTTACATATTTATATATATTATATGTATAATAATGTTTATATAATATGTAATAAAATATATATATAATAGTACTATTAGTATTTAAATATTGTATAACTATATATAATAACCTTAGCGAAGCACCGCTTTGAATAAAAAAGAAACTTCTCCCTTTGGAAAAATGAAAAATAGAACAATGGGATCATGGCTAATTAAACCAACTAGACCTCAACAATAAAACAAATTCGTCAAGTTACTCCGAAAACGGAATGGATAAAAAATGTATGAAGTCACATACACCAAACTACAGAAAGAAAAAAATCCACACTTCACACACACACAGAAAATATAATTCCCAACCCTCTAAATAATAGAACATACATTCTCATTAAACTGAGGCATATTTTCAGCAACTTTTTAATTAGTAACCATAAATAACATGACGCAGCTTATTAACAATTAAGATAAATATCCCATCTCACCACTAACATACTGGCCATTTCAATCATTTCACATTAAAAGAAAGTATAATGGTGGAAGTCTAATTTAGTCCGGATAGCATACACCAATAATTACCCTTTCAAATACCTTGGAACCAAAGCGTACTATATTATGGCCCTAACGACTCAAATATTTTAATGTTGGTTGGTCATATCTCATGGCACACTCATTTTAAGGGAAACCAATTAGTCACAACTAATTACTATTAAAGACCTATAATCTATTATGTACATATCTTTAAAATACCTCAATTCTTCTCACATAATGTAATTACTTTCTATATTTGCAAAAGTATTTATGACCAGATTATATATGCCTCATAATGAAAATACTTCTTATCAAGCTCCCAATAGTGGTTTTTCGATCAAAGCCCTACTACGATTCTACGCGTGCCTTAATCATGTATAAAATTCTCACGTGTTAACGGACGAACTCTTCCACGGCCCCCTCTCTTATAGTTTCTAATTGTTCACTGGTAGCAATTAAACGTCATACATAAAAATTTGGAATACTATCCATCATCCGTCTTCTTTGTTTTTATGAAGTAGACAGGTCTAAACAGGAGTCCATTCAAGGAAACCATCATCCTTCCGTTGTTACAAATTTATATGTACTGGTTGGTCCCTATATAAATGTGGAGTACGATTTCTGTTCCACACTCTTTATACCGTATTTTATGCATGATCTCCTCTCATTCCCACTTCCTTCCATAAAAAATAATAATTTTTGCTGATGATCAATTAGCAATTACAGCGTCTCAAAAATCCTCTCATATTTAAGCAGAAATTAATTTGCATGCGAGAACGAGCATACATTATGAAACTTCAACGATGGTAATAAAATGGCTACAATGCTAGAAAGACTATTAAATGAATTAGTCAATTCATGTCGTAATAATTCTCAACTGTGTTTACTTTACAGACAGACGAAGAGAATCTAACATCACTCAGGATATTCTATCAACCATACGCGACTTCTCTCACAACACTACCTCATGCATTTTTGGTTAACCGTATTGATACGTCAGGCATATTGAACACTTTCCCTCCCCCCTCTCCAACATCACAAAATCTCTTCAGGATCCACACATTAATTAAATTCACTGAAAACTCTAACTGGAGGAAGATATTTTGACCAACATAAAAAACTCACATAGTATATACAGGACAATGCATTCTCGGCTCTCAATTCTCATCATACCTAGTTCCTTAGGCTCGCAACAAATAGAAGCTCCAATATATCAGAAATTAAATAACTGTGCAAATAAAGCTTCAGGATAAAATACAGGCTGTTCATGCGTTTCCTCAACATCATATTCCCATACCTCTAACTGAAACTAAAAAGTTATCCTTCTAAATAAGCCTAGTCTAGTGACATATGATAGGTTGTTAATTTTACAGTATAACGATCCAATCTATTAGCTCCTCATCAGTACTATATATAAGGTCGAACACCCTGGCCCCCCCCCCCACCTTCAGATCTTCCCATACTAAAAACGAGACATGTTACACCGATACTCTTTAAGACGAATCTCCGCAAATCCAATATAGCACGTTTACTCATTCGACACACATCACACTCGGAAAGTAATTATAACGGAACAATTCTTTTGGGGAGCCGTCATTAACGCCGAGTAAGTATGTCTGTTGGCTTAGCTCTTCTGCTTTTTAGCGCAGAAATTTCCAGGTGACAAATGAATGACAAACATTACTATGAATAAACCCTAATTTTCTCTGTTGTGTACAAAATTAAAATATCAATACCTTGTTGTTGGTTTTTTTAGTTTACTTTGAATTGTATCCATAGAAGAGTAATTATATTTAGACACTTTGGAAATTCTCAGTTCATTCTAAAAAATTTGAACCTATCTTTAACAGGAAGATTTGTTTATGTCTGGTTCATATGGTCCATCTCTTTATTTAAAAGAAAAAAAAATAAAGTGATATTTTAGATATTGGCTAGTTAAACAAATGCATTTTATTTTTAATGTCATTCTTATTTAAATAGAGGTCTGAATTCTATATTAACTGATAATTTTTTATAGCTTACATTGTTTCAAATTGTTTAGTCATAATTTAGTGTTTACATTAGAATTTAAGTTATGTAATCGCATTTTTGCCTTTTTTATTTGACACATAATTAGTGTTTGTCTCAAACTGTTTAGAATTAGTATTTTAGTGATTTTTTCCAAATGTTCTATTGGTTGAAATAGTATATATTATATTTAATAGGTCGCAAGTTCCATTTCGAGTTTGGGTTCGGTGTATTCGATTTTGCCCTTTTTGTGGTCTTATTAATAGCATTTTATTTGCTTTGTGTTAGGGTGCATAATAATATTTGTTTAGATTTCTGATCACGGACACGATGGAATCAAGCACAGCAAATGGTAAATGTTCTGCTTTAAAAAGAATGAGGAGGGGAAGGGTGTGATGCCTGCACCACAGATAATTTAATATTGATCTGCTGAGATATCAGAAGCAAGAAGAAGAGTAATTTATTTAGATTATTTTATGTCCTAGCAATACTTGTAGTTTTTTCAAAATTAGATTTGGAAAGGCCAGTACAGTATGAAAAAATAGAGTAAACAATATTAATAATTGTCCATTAAGTATTTGATAATATGTATTTTCTTCTCCGTGTAGTTTATTTTCCTTAAAGACCCATAATTTGTAGATATATAGTTAACAAAATTCGTATAATTGGAAATTAATAATAATGTTTTAACTTCGATGTCAAAATGCACATATTAATCTAATAAGATTTTTTGGTGAATTTTCGGAGACGCCTACGTAGACCCATGCTATTCTGAAAGCTGAACGGCAGAATTGAGCATTACTGATAGTCTAAACGCTTGACTTCTTAAATATTGCTATTTGTTAGTGCTCGTCTGTGCTCAGTCATCTTGTGCCAATACTAGTAACTGCAATTTCATGCGTATCTGTATATCTTCACGCGTTCTTCGAACAACTCTAAGAACTTTGAATCGATAAGCACATTTCTCTTCGTGCTTCTCTTCCTCAAATCATCTTTGAAATTTTCAATGGCATCATCCCCGACCGAGTGCCTTCCTTTTTCTCCCAAGATACAGCTAGCTACGACTCTGGCCTACCATTTATCTCTAGT
Organism: Trachelipus rathkii; assembly: GCA_015478945.1. NCBI lineage: Eukaryota > Metazoa > Arthropoda > Malacostraca > Isopoda > Trachelipodidae > Trachelipus > Trachelipus rathkii. The sequence goes on along the minus strand of JABUQX010028704.1, from coordinate 35,822 downwards.
TGTATGTAAATAACCGCGATAAGATATGCGCTTCTACCACATAATCCTTGATCTCTTGGAGTTAACCCAACGTCATTGCACTTGAGTCTTTCCGAATACCTCCTTATCTCTATTTCTTCAAGTCTGAGGAAAGACCTCTGCCTACAGTGACGAAACGTTTTTATCACTTCGGTGCTGCAAACTGGTCGGACTTATGATAGTACTTCTTTGATTTCCCATGGATTGATTACGAAATGTGCGGAGCGCATATCCCAGATGATTTTCTGTCCCATGGAGGCGTGGCGTACATTCCATATCTTTTCCTTCAACTAAACCATAAACCTTGGATTAACTCGGCTTATTTGCGTTGTTAGCCACAGGGACGCTGCCTTCAAGAATTACCGTCTTCAAACTAGAGAAACTCACGCAACATATTTTATCCCGGATATGTGAAAAATCTTTTCTCCGACACTAAATACTCTTTCTCCGTTGAAAACGTAATGATCATTCTTGTTTCACTTCCGCGCGTTTTTTCTTCCTTTTTTCAAAAGATAACAACTTTAACTTTTTTTCTTCCTCTCTCTCTTCTAGAATCTTCAGACATCCACGATTCTGGAGCTGTTCCCCTTCTCCACCGCACCCCCTCATACTAATTAAGGACTAATAATGTAATCGGTTCTAAATTTGTGATTTCTACTTTATCTTGAGATTAAAACTGAGAAGGTAAATTGGTTCTGATGGCATTCCTTCTATAAGCCTTAAAACTTGGGCTTCTGTGCTTGCACTCTGCCTTGGTGAACTATTTTGTCTCTTTCCACTTCAACCTTCCATTCCGGTTTGAAACGTCAGCTCATTCAACATGTGTCGTTCATTTCAAAGTTTTCGTATCTATTCTTAATAGGAAAGATTGGAAACATTTTATTCTCTTATCTTATCTCTGATCACTAAGTATGGCTTTGGCAAGCATCGATCTGCTGGTAATCTTTCCCTTCTCTCTAATCCTTTTTTCCTTTGTTTTTCATTTCGGCTGATCTCCAACTGTGTCGTTTGAAATATCGAAAGCCTTCGATAGAGTCTATCACAAAGTTTGGTTTACAAAATTTTCTTTTTTCTCTTCGATTTCCTTTCCGGTCTTTTAAAGCAATAGCTGTATATGCCCACTGTTTCTTTCTGGTGTTCCTCGGGGCTTCGTCTTATCCCCAACTTTTTTACCTTTTCAATGAATGACCTATCAGTTATTTCATCACCTATACACTCTTATGCTGACGATTCCACTCTTTAATACCCCTTTGACTTCGAATAGCAACTGCTAGGGAGGGCGGCCTTGGGCTTAACCTCGGTGTCTTCTCGTATTTCTAATTGAGTCAGAAAACAAAGGTTGTTTCAATTCCTCAAAAACTCGGTCTTTCTCTATCTACACTTCAAAATCTTCTATATCAAAAGTATCTCCTTGAAAATAGCAACTCAGACATTTCCCTTTTCTAATATTTTTGTATTTCTGGAAAGATCACGCGATCTTCCTTGAAGGGTCACGTGATCTTCTAGAAGATAAATTGATTTGTCTTCTAATCTACTTTTAGTAGGTTCGTAATCGAATTATCATGCTTTAACTTTTATAATATAACAAGTTGCTACCTCTGTATGAAGGTGTTGTTCGCCTTGTATGGAGTACGCACCTCAAAACTTAAAGCAAGTTTACTGAAAATGTGGAATTTCATTATTTCGTTTCATAAACTACTTATTGCCTCCTCTCAATCCTGCCTATCTGTTGAATTGTTTCATCACTCTCCTTACACTGTCGCTATTACTGACACTGTTCTTTTTCCTCCCTGGAGGAGAGGTCCTGATACAATAATCTGTACAGTATCATTTTTTTGTAGGTACACTACTGGTAAAATCTCGAACACACGCTTCCATTTTTTTTCTTTACTTCTTATGATTTAAGCAATAAACACTTTCAAACGCGGTGTATTTGTTCATGTCGGCCCTTGATTCCATTACCTCTGATATGAATTTGCCAGCTCTTGTAAATTCCACTTGGACCTTTCGGACCCTATCCACCAGAAGATATATATATATATATATATTTAAACGGTCCTATTTAAGATTTCTGATGGTGATGTCACTGATTTTCTTTTCCTATCAATTACTGTTATTATTTGCAACGTCTTCAAAATTAGTTACTTTTCCTTCCGGTTTATTTATTTCTAATTGTAAAGCCGCAAAGGTAAATTTTAACCCCATATCTCAAATGGAAGAATGGGAACGGCCTTATTTACTATTACGAGGCTTTACCGAATGTGTATAAATTAAAGACATTCAGTATTTAATAACCAAATCTGACCTGATGTAAGCTAATCATCGTTCCTAACCTAAAGTATATCTTTCAAATATTATATAATACCGAAGTCTCTGAACTGGGACCAGATTATCGTACAATCTTCCATCCAAAGCTGGGAAAATTAATGGTGCTCATACGGTTCATCTAACATAGTTTCTAATTTTGATAATCCAACTTCCTAGCAACTAACTTTCACATCCGTCTCTTAAATATATGAATATTATCTTATATAACATGTATTTGTTTCAGCCATCAACTACCGGAGAAAAGAAATCCACCAACAACGAAAACTTCAAAAAACTTCTAACGCTCAAACCGTAAGTATATTCTAATTATATTGACAATTCTATATTTTATGTATTTGCCGTCAATGTTTTTACTAAAACCAAGTATATTCCCAATCAGAGATGAAGCTAATGTTCGTCGAATGCACACAGCTGTTAAACTAAATGAAGTTATCGTTAATAAGAGTCACAATTCTCAGTTAGTGATTATTAATTTGCCCGGACCACCAAAAATTCCCCGACCTGAAAATGAAAGCAACTATATGGAGTTTTTGGAAGTATTAACGGAAGGATTGGAACGTGTATTAATGGTGAGAGGTGGTGGTAGAGAAGTTATCACCATTTATTCGTGAGTCCTTAGTCGATTTAAATTAACGTGGCTGTCACCATTGTCATCATTAACAGAGTTCACCTTCGCCATTACTCTTATTCAAAGGGAGTTTATCTAGTAAGTTATTTCTAGCCTCATATTCGCATACTTTTTAATATTTTATTTATTATAATTGTTTAAAATGAACATTTAGTGGTCACAAACCATCTTATGAATCTTATTTATAATTTGTTTTTGAATTGTTGCATGAATTAAAATAGGTTGTAATACGTTTCGGATTTCTTTACACTAGTAAGGTCTTCTTAATTAAGTGAAATTTTTTTATAAATCGTATTATTTATTTATTTCTTTTAGAGTTAAAGACATAACGGTTTTATGTGTATTCTATTCTGTTAACTTCGCATCATGGTCATCTGTTATTATAAATTTTAAATATTATGATTTCCTATTGTGGTGTAAATTTCATTTAAATTTGTAATTTTTTTTGGATGAGCTTTTATAATACTGTGCAGCAGAGATTGATATTAAGTCAATGTGAGTGCAAATGAAGTATATTTTGTATTCTGGATATAAAATTTTTATGATTACTTGCTATCCAGTTATGGGTTGTGAAGATTTAAATTTTGTACAGTACATTTTTAAATAATATAAATTATATATATTATATATATTCTATATATTATAGTATATATTATATATATATTATATAGTATATATATTATATTATATTATATAGTATATAATACTATATATATATTATATCATATATATTAAATATTAGTATAATAGGTATAATATATATATAATATATATATATATATTATATATATATATATATCGACCATTCATACATGATACTCTTTTGTATAAAAGGGTTTAAAAAAATACGACTATATCAATAAAGGAAGCTTTAATAAGAAAATGAATTTTCTATCTGATCAATATAGCGTTAATAATGTCTATTTCCTTAATAATTGATTTTTGTTGTAAGCTTCTTGGAGGGTGGTATTAGATGTAAAAAAAAGACTCTGTGTCTCTTGCTAGCTACGGTCTTGGCTTCTCAGTCCTTCATGGTCATTTCAAGATGTAAACTGTGACTGTTAATAGTTTAGACTTTTTGTATTATTGTAAATTGAATGCCAAATATTTAATAGTTACTAACACAAAGACTTTATGATTAAGGTTTGTAGTTTATAAGTTTAGTTGAAGGAATCTTTGTCATAAGGTGATCCAACATCTTAATTTTAGAGCGGTTTTCTGAAATAATACTTCAATAAAAACTTAAATTTGTATTTAATTAAGAATAACTGGTTTATATTAACAATACTTAATTTTTTTCTTAATCTTCACATTCCTTTATTTTTATTATAGACGTGCTTTCTTAAAAGTTATTTGTAATACATGTTAAAAATATATTTTTTTTCTTTTTAACCATTTTCTCTTGTAATATTAAAATAGTGTAATATAATTCCTGGGTAGAAAAGATATTCGCATCCTCATAATTAAATACTTAAGATAAAAGTTTGTATTTAATTAAAGTTTCTCAACAATTGATGGATAACACGTCTTTATTTAAACAATTAATGAAATAAGTCAGAAATAAAATAAAATAAACATTATATCCTACACGTAGAACAAAATTAAAGAATATAATTAAAAAAAAAATAAACTATAATTACGTGCGCATATCAACATTCATCTTCTCCCTCCCCATTGAAATAATTACATCAGTGCTACGAAAGTGAATCTTTTCTATCAAATTTTACAATAATTATTGTAAATTAATCGGTTTGCCAATCATTTTAACATGAAAATCATTTTAAGTTTATTAAGCAACTGCTGATTTTCTTCCATGTTTCACTTCTATATTATATAAGTATATAATATAATATATCTCATATATATATAGTATTATATATATAATTATATATTATATAATATATTATATATATATAATATATATAATAATATATATATATCTATAATAATATATATAATTATATATATTATATAATATTCTAATATTTCATTTTAAACATTTTTAAACGGTACTGGATTTTCACCTGTAATTTGGCTAAGACTTGTTATTATTATAATATGTACATGTAAAATAGCGTTTGTTGAAGTGTTATGTAAAAGTTTATATAGCGAGTTATTGTTTCTATTTGTTTCAAAAACTCTGATATATACAGTTTATGTGGTAAATGAAAGACAATCAGACTGATTTCAAATGAATAATTAATTGGTCTTACATTTTTTGCCCAATTCTAAAGTGTAAATTTGGGAATTCTGTTGAAATCTATACAATATTTATAGGGTCTGTGGGTCTTAATTTCGATCGAATCTTCCTTCCCGTAAAAGTAAAACCTGGTATTCTATGCAAGAAAAGCGAGAGATTTATGTTGCTCAAAAAATTCTTAAAACTTTATATCTTTGTCTTTCTCTCGTAATGAAAAAACTGGTCTATAAACAGTAAGTATCCCAAATTTTAATGTTTCATTCTCTCTGTTTGAAAAGTTATTAATATTCCCGAGTAAAGTTTAAAAATATCTTATTTGATTTCAAAGTTCTAAACATAAAAACAGACTTGATGTTATGAAACAAGGTTGAAGTTAGTTTCTTTTCTAATTTAGTGTTATACATTTTCTTTCGTTACAGTCCAGCTTTAAGGTGAAATTTTGAAAATAAAACCATTAAAATATTTGATTTTTAAATTTGTTTTCAACTAGGAAAAGCTTCAAAATTTTAGCCAAAAGATACCAGCTACTAAAGAACTTATTATTTTTTTTCATTTTGAATCAAAATTATCCATTTCATATCATAATTATTCTTCACCTTATCAAATAATTGCTATAGTTTTATTACCAGGTTTAAAAATATGTAGAAAATCAGCATATTTATTACAAAGTGTATAAAAGACTTAAGTCGAAAAAATTTGTATTTTTAATATGTAAAAAAGAGAATTTCTTATAAAAACTTTTAGGTAATTTTAGAATTTCTTGTAACGTAGATACTTCTTATTGAAAATCTTAACGTTGTTTATCTGGGCAAAATCGAAAATTGTCAGAATAATAATATAGTAAATTAATTGTCATTATTATATTATAATATATAAGATGTTAAATATATATATAATTATTATATATTATATTATTATACTATATATATGATCAATATACATATATATATATATTATATAAATATAATATATTATTATAATATATTCTATATATAATATTATATATATGCAATATAAATTTTATATATTATATTAATAAAATATATATATATTAGTATTATTAGTGAGGAATATTAATTATATATATATATTGTATAGAAAGTTTTGGACGGATAAGGAAAAAAAAAATGAAATTTAAGATAAGCAACAGCAAAGTATTTAAGTTCTCGTTTGAATAACGCGCCTGCTCGTCATCCGAAAAAAAAATCTCTCAATTTTATTATGGAGTCATTTGTGTTTGGATGTATTTTATAATGGAGAATGTGAAATATTGTTTTATTTCTAACTCTTTATACAATTGAATTTCCTCGATACGCCATCTTACTTGTGAGAGATTAAATATCCCTATTAATTACGAGTATCCTTATTAGACTTTAAAACAAAAAAAAAATTATTCATTAATATTGAATTTCACCTTTTTCATTTTATATCTTTTACTCTCTCTCTCCATTCCTTATATAGCTATCATACTACTTCCACTATGTAATGAAAAGTGTTTGACAACCCCCCCTCTTTTTCCTATTCATCCAAGGCCTTATGGCCTTTTGGGGTGTTACTAATTCTTGGTTTCATCTAATTCCTCCACATGAGGTACTAGGTAAGAAACTGGTGCTTTGACCTTGTAACCACTCATTTGAGGAACACGGGCTTAGGATAAACACTGATATCTTGTATTCTGTGGGTGCATAAACTCTAGCTTCTTGTGGTGTGTCATGTGAATTTAGGAAGGAGTCTTTCTTCCTCGACTTAATCGTGTAGCCCTCTCCTACTAAGTGATGCCCTTGACACAAATGTCCCTGAACGGTTCCCTCCTGGAACAAGCGACATTTATGGGTAGTCTGCAATACCCCTGAAGTTAAGGCTGATGAGCTAGCTACTATACTGAGTTACCTGCAAAGGAAAGTTCCTGACGCATACGTTTTTCCTCCCATTAAGTAAGCTCCTGACCAGCCAAACCCAAGACTGCTGTTGACCTTCGGTGTACCTTTCCTCCTTACAAAATGAAATTTGGTTTTACGATGTGCACTGTTCTTACCTACCTACAGCACCCCAGACTATGTTACAAATGTCAAAAGTTTGGTCAGCCCATAATGAAAAAAGATTACAGATGATCTGCCCATGATTCGGCAATACCCGACATGCCTCTTGTGACATCCCCCTTTGCTACCCGAAGTACAAAGGGACCCATCTTGCCACTTCTGTTCATTATCATTCTCCTTTAGAACAAGAAATTGTGGAATTATGCAAAAGGTAGACCACAGAGCTAAAGAAAAACTTTCATACCATCCTTCTTCAGCTACAACTCCAGTCATTACTAGAAAACCCTCTGTCCCCCACATTACTACACTCAACCACATGCACCGACATATATTCACTGTCAAATCTAACTGCTTATCATTGAATTCTAGCATGAGCTTCATACATCGCCTAGAGCATAATTGCTTTTCTTCAAAGCCAACTGCTTATCTAATTCTCCGGACATGACTTGCACCACCACCTGTCGAATCTCGCCTGAATTTTTATCCGTTTCCTATGTTGTGAGAACTAGTAGAAGTCCATGCGCCTCCTAGTGGTCTGTACATTTCACTATCTTCCACTAACCATTATCGACAACTAAATCCTCGATCACACTTAACCATTCCACCCACAGCTAGTCGGTTCTGGTCTCCCCCTAGACACTAGGTAATGTCAGAAGGCAGTCCAATACGCGCACTTCAGGAGAAAGGCTAGCCAGTAGCCAACCCTCCTCAGTAAATATACTCAATGCGATATCGGGTTCGGACTTTCTGAAACCTCGCCTATGAGCATCACGCCATACAAACAACAATGCTCCTTTTCCATAGACATGTCGTTGCCTTCCGCCTTGTTTCTCGAACATTAACAAGTATTCTCTCTATAATCATTTTTTCTCTCATCGACAAAATGGTAAGCTTCATATTCGGGTACCTTACTGCGCTAGAAAGTTGCTGTAGGCTCTGAGTTGCTTTGTTGAAGCTAATATGCTGCGGTATAGTTGGACGCATTGTTTATCTCCGGCTCAACAGCCTTTCATCCTGTACACATCCTCTCCTTGCTCTCTGGATCTTTTCTGCGCTAATCTAGCCTGACAGACTATCCGTGCACCATGCGTGCGCACTACATGAACGAGATCGAGTTTAGCACTGAATACACCGTGAGGCACTATTCAATGCACCAAGCCTTCAGCGTTCAGCTGTTTTAGCTTTCTCTCTCTTCTGCTTCAAGTCGTAGCTTTGCCTTTCTGCTCAAGCTTACTTTCTCTTTATCTCAAGACCTTAGCCTTTCTCCTTCAGTTCAAGCGCTAAATATTCTTTCTCTAAAGCAAGCATCTTCTGTGTCAATCTCGACTTCCTTAGTAATTTGTTTGCTCAGAGCCGCGGCTTCGAGCCTTCCTTCTCTCAGTACAGCAGCGATTTCCAATAGCCGAAAAACCATAGATTATGCACAATTCTCCACTCAAATTCAGCACATTAGAAGAAGCCATTAGCTTATAATCGTTGAATACAAAACAGTTATTAAAATATATCGTCCACTACAAGTCACTTACTTAAACGCACAAATCACAATACGTTTCTACAAATTCTGAAATTTGGCTTCTACAGATACACGTATGAAAACCAACTAACCTGCAAAATTACAAAGTATACTATATATATATATATCATATATATAATATATATATATATATATATAATATTATATATATTATATCACTAATATTATATAATATAGTAATATATATAGTAGTACTTATACTATATATAATATAATTTTACTTTAACAACAAATTTCTTAGTAAATTTTTTGTTTCTTGCGGGAAAATAGTGTTTTCGCCCAAGAACACAAACTACGTTTTAATGAAGAATTTCGAAAATCACTTTTTCGCTTCCTCAACTTTTGTAATTTTATCCTATCTAAATATTAATATATATATATAGTATACTATATATAATATATATATATAGATATATATATATAGTATATAATATAATATATATATAATATATATATATATATATAAATATATATTATATAATATATATACTATAATATATATATTATAAAATATATATATAAAGTATTAAATTATTTCAGAGTTTAATGTTTCCAATAATGGGCTATTTATGCAATAGCAAAAAATGCTATTTGACCAATGCGCATTGGTTTTATGTTCAAGTTCGCCTGAAATTAAAAGAAAACAAGAAAAAATTTTATAGTTTATATTAACAGTTACAATCACAATATAAACATATAATCCAAATGCCGATATTGGTGAAAAATACTTAACAGTGACTCTTAGCACACGTTCAGCAGCAAATTACGAAGCATGAATACACTGATGCTCAAGATAGTTTGAGCTAAATAGCAACTGTAATTACACAACGAGGAATCATTTGAAACAATATAAGACTGGAAGTTACAAAATAATAAATCCGGAACAGGACTACTCAATTTAAATGTAATTTTCTTTAAAAAAGATATTAAATTTAAAGGTCAAAAACATGTACTTCAGAAATGATAAACAAATCTTGGCAGGCCCGCTTGAACAATCCAAACCAACTATCACTTTTCTTAGATTATCAAACCTAATATTGACACTAGTAGCTAGATTTTCCTGTTGAATGAGCTACCGGCCTGTGCAAAAATATAGTGCAACTCTGTACTTAAAAACTCACCAAACCTATCTCCCTGAAGATCCTTCAAGTGGAACAACCGTTTGACCGGGTTCGTTGCTTTATGTGAAAACCTTAAAGTAAATATTCATTCTTATCAAAGAATTTAAACTTGTTTGTGAGAGAAATTCGTTGATCAAAAAATAAATAACATTAAGATTTAAATTAATAGTTATATTGAATAATTAAATAAACAGAAAATGAAATACCTTTGGAAACACTCAAGAAAACTACTGGAATAAGTTTAAAAATACATTAATAAAAAAAAAAAATAACATGAATGTGTACTGCTTATACAAGACTAGGTTTTATGTATCCATAAACATGCAGTTAGATGTCCAAAGGTATCTACATACATGCGCATTGAATAAATAGAACCTCAGTACTTAATATTAATTATATTTTTAGATGCCATAATTTTTTTCTCGTTGTAACACAGCTGGTTCACCACTTACAAATAAACATGCGATAGTCATTTTAGTGCACGAAGTGTATGATAGCAACCAATAATAAACAATAGAAAAATACTCTAATACTAAATTTATAAATACTTCGCATAAATATGTATATAATAAACTTATATAAAACTTATGTTAAAATATCATAAAATTAAATACAAATATTTTAACAAAAGAAATTATTGAATAATTCGTTGTTAAATCACATATATTCAATCATTACTGAAATTAAGATGAAATTCAGCATTACAAAAAACGTCGATCTTTTAAGTGTGCACAAAATACTGCAAAACCAGATGACATATAAAACAGCTGTTACTCCAATACAAAGAGTTGCCTATTTAGCTAATTTAAACAAAATCTTTTTTAACAAACAAACCTTAAGTGAAAACGAAGCATATTCGTTAAAATAATTAATATATTAAACTTACAAGACTTTTATATATTACCACAGTATAATTTAATTGCCGAAACTTCAAAAAATAATATAAAATACAAAGTAAATCAATTATATCTAGCAAAGATTCAAAACAATGCACCTTACAATTGCAATACTGCAGACGACATCTGATCATGATACACATTAAGAAACTATAATATAATTCCACAAATGCTAATGAGCACAAACTTAAGTTACTTTATCTTTCTACAATTAAAATTTTTATTTTTAAAAATAGAAAAATGCTATCCGCATTATATTTTTAATAAAAGAATAGATTATTTAATTCGAAATAAAATATTACATTAACTTTGTACATAAAATTCATAGAACAAAACGATCGCTGGCTCAAAATATATACTTAAACATCATAATAAAAAATTGATCGAGATACTAAAGCCGGCATTCAAATTACCAAATGTATTACACTTGGTTAACGACAGATGAAAAGCGAAAAAGATCCAAAAATTCATTTCGATTCTACTATTTATACAAATCTCAGTAATACAGTTTAAGTCTCTTATCAAATCACAACTCTGATATCAAGGTTGATCCTTTGTAAAGAGCATTTTAATAGAATCTATACTATGGTGGTCTCAATCTCACAAGCACTTTCAAGGAAAAGTTGTTGACCCTTTCAACATAACTAGTATTTCTTAAAGAAATGACAATGCTTTGTTCAATAAGGATAAATTAGTAGGGAGGAGACATTCAAAACTACCATACTTTACAATATTTGTAATTATTCAAAAAATATTAATTTATATATATTAAATCTATTAGTATTTATATATATATAAAGTGATACGCAGTAGCCTTACAAATCATTCAAATAGTAAACTAATTCTTATAATTTAATAAGAAAATTAATAATATATTATATTATTATTCAATAAAGCTGACACGAATGATCAACGATAATTCGATTTTCGACAAATAAGTTTCAAAGGTTGAATTTAATTGGTTATACGTTTCTCCTTCAATATAAACATATTTACACAGTATTTTTGACTGGGCCTTTGCAACTAAATTTGGAATATGACAAAAAAGTAATACGAATATTATGGCAGCATTGCGTTTTATCATAAACTACATAGAAAACACTTTCTTCCCTTTCCCACATCAAATAAATCACAATTACAGACACGCTCTGTTGATTTAAAATATTTTATTACGAATAAATTTTAAATTTTTTATTCAATATTTATTATTTATTTGAAAATTTGTAAAACAATATTTTTATCTGCATCTAATACCTTATAATTTGTTTAAACCGTGATCATGCCTTATAAAGTATACAGGCGAAATATTGATTCTATTAAAGGTTTCGACTATTTTATTCTTACGAAAAAAAAGAATATAATTATCTTATCCATCTGTGCCGAATTGGATGGTAGATTTAATGCTTGTTTTCCATAGCCATTGTGGACAGTAAAGATCTCCAATACAGTATATATAGTATAATATTATACTATATATTATTATATTACTACTATTAATATATATATATATTAGCATATATATATATATATATAGTAATTATAGGCTCTTGTTGAATTATCAAGTGTCCATTTAGGCTTAACCGATTTTAATTTTAAAACCTACTAAATCGAACACAATGAGCACCAACGCTCATGCGTTAAAAGATTGAACTATTTTTTAAGAGTTAGTTATTGAAACAATAGAAAAATTAAATAATTACTGTTTTTTAAATCACACACGAGTTAAGAGTAATGGGACTAACATTATTTGAGAACATTTGTATTACTATCTTTTTTGTAAAATAAAACACAAAAAAGAGAGAATTGTGTGTGTGTGTATACGTACGGTTTACTAAATTTCTGACACCTTTACAACACACTTATATAACATAGCTAGAATTGTAAGGCTTGTTTGCGATAAATTTTTTGTAAAAGAAAAGCATTTCTATTTATGCATAATTGGTTCACTAATATGTTTAACAAAATTTTTTCAGACGTAATCATTTATTGATTCAACTATTTAGGATAATAAATAATATAATAATAATAATTAATAATCAATAATAATAATAATAAAATCTATTAAGTTTTTAAGCAATTTTAATTTAGTCAATTAACTATGCGGGTAAGTTGAGGTTAATTCAAGGAAGCATATTTTCCATTAGGGGGCTCGAGCCGAGGGGACAGAGGGGACGAGTCCCCCCGATGTTCATAAGATGGTCACGAGACCCCGACTCCCTGATATCTATGCGTCTACTCTAAGGTGTTCATTAGTCTTAAATCTGTTTAAAGAGTGATAAACAATGTAAGTACTATATATATTATATAATATATAATATATATATATATTATTATATAATATATAAATATATATATATATATATAATAACTATCAAAGCTTTGAATCTGTCGTTACCACTTAAGTTCAAGTGTTGTATCATTATAATAGCACATTATACGACCTATTTAAAAAAAAAGAAACGATACTTTAAAACTATATTGTTCATATTATATTTTTATATGTCCGTCACAACTTAAATTCTTGTTAGTATCATATAACTAGCAATATATTGAACAAAAAATCAAACTCGGATCAGATATTACTGGACGATTATCAGTTTAGCAAATATTTGTAACGTTTTATAGCATGATTTAGCAAAATTTTATACTTTTAGTTCAAAGTTGCAGGCGTTTTTTTTTTTTTTTTTTGTTTTTATTTACACCAATCAGAGTGCAAATAAATATATTAAGAGTACATTGAAATTAATACTATACATTTAAGTAAATTATGTTTTTAATATTTTTAGAGGTGTGAGCTGCTTTAGTATTAAATTTAATTTTGAATTTAAGCAATTTTCCCTTCAATTTTATGAAATGTGTTTCAATATCATAACAACCGATAATATCATGTATAAACCTTTAAAATAACTCGAGACCATAGATCCTATATATATATATATATATATATATATATATAAATATATATTATAATAGAACTTCATCATTTAAAGGTAGTTAACGATAATAATCGAACGACAATTATCAGATTTTTTTGATTAATTCAAGGCATAGTGCAAAAAGGTTCCAATAACCAGCTTTTCTTTTTTTTAAATAAAGAATACCAAGATTTAAATAGCAAAGAATAAAAGGTTCAGGGGTCCTGGCCTCACGGGGACGACAGGGGACTTCGTCCACCCTCTCTGTCCCTCCGCCGTCAATTTAAGACACTTAAAAATATTATTAAAAAAAAATTAAAAAATAAGGATATAAAATTAACATTAAAAATAAAGCAACTGTAGTCAACTATTCCGCTATTCTATTGGAGTTTTAGCATCAACGTAACATCAGGCCTTCACGAGTAATTATGCGATTTGCAATATCATATGAGAGTTGTTTTTTATTTAGCTCCTTTAATAGCTGGGTGGTGGGTAACTCAAAGCCGCGGGCAAAGCTAGCGCGGTGTGTGTGTGTTATTTGTGATGCTCCGACTGTTGACAATATAATTATTGATGGTGATATTATTATTAGTTAGTATTATTTCTGTTGATGAGTTTTTTTTTTTTCGGAAGAGAAAATACATTATAATATTATATTATATATTATACATAATAATATTATACTATAATTAATATAATAATATATATATATTATTAATGATATTATATATATATATTATATATTATATATATATATATATATATATATATATATATTATATATTATATATTGCCGTCACGTGAAAACTTTCATGAAAAATTGAAGCCATTTTAAAAAGTTCCCACACCCCTGTCTTTAAAGGTAAGGCATATAAAATAATATGAATAATATATATTATATAATATTATAATAAAATTATATATATAATATATTATATATATATATATAATATATTATATGAATATATATATTATAATTTTATATATATATATATAATATTCAGTATATATATATATATTGTATAATTATTATTATGATATATAAAATAAAATATAATATATAATATATAATATAATATATATATACTATAATTATATATATATATATATTTAGTATATTATGTATTATTATTTATATATTTTATTATATATATTATTGGGACAATTAAGTAAACATTGTGTCTAGCTGTGATTGTTATGTATTTATATATTGCAGGTATTAATTGTGGTTTTTAATACCTGTGTCTCAATGTTCTATTTATAGATTTGATATTGTTTTGTTGTGGTTTTTTTTATAGGTCGATATATTATATTATATTATCTGAAATCAGAAGAATGAAATATTTTGTTATTTTTTTGTTGTCTACTGGGGTATGCTTTCATGGTATTATAATATAGAATAGATCTTGGTTTATAATATAGTGTGTTGTATCTATAATATTGTTTTATTTTTTTTAGTGGGTAATTGTTACGAATAATTATTTGTAAGTTTATTTTATATTATGTATTATGTTTTTATGGTTTATTTTTTGTTTTAGTGTGTGTGTGTGTATTTCGTTTGGTTAAGTTATTTATATATATATGGTTTGTTATATTTATTTTATTATTTATTATACTATATTTGGTCAGATTTTTTAATGCTCACAGTATGTAATCGGCAGCTTCTCTACGAGTAAAACAATATTTATATATTTGAATTCAGCGGAAAATTATAGATGGATTTACTTTTTTTTTTTTTTGTCGTCGAAAAATTAAAAAAAAAAATTTAAATTTTCCCGAATTTAGGGGTCGACCTACGGGGGACAGAGGGTGACGAATCCCCCCCGTCGTCAACCGGAGCGCGAGAGACCCCACTTCTGCATTTGTCGTGTTTTATACCCTTATGTATTTACTTTATAGTTATGAAGTAAAAATATATAATTTACTCTTCAAAAACACTAGTTGTATTACTTTACTAAGAGTAATACCAAGGGTAATCCTGCAAAGATGGCAGATGTCTGCTGATTATGTTTCTCTCGTTTCTCTCTTTGTGATAGCGGGGTGACTTCGTTCTGCCCCCTTTTGTCCCCGCGCTTTCTCAGCCTTCTCTGAAATGGGGTGAAAGAATTTAAATAAGTATTTTCGATGAATAGCAAAAAAAAAAAAAAAAAAAGTTAAATCCCATCGTTAGAATTTTCCCTAGATCATCCGCATATATTAGGTATTTTGTTTGTTTTTTTTGTTATGGATGGCTGTCTCTCTCTTGGGTTCTCTGATTGTCACATACTGGAGCACATTAAATTAAAGAAATGACACATATTTTATATTAGATTATTTTAGCTAGTGTTAGTTATTGATGTATGATAGACTGTATTAGATGGTCTTTTTAAGTATTAATATATACGTTATTTTAGTATATATATATATAATAATTATATATAATTATATATATATGATATTATATTATATATATTTTAGTTGATTGATTTTTGTATTATTTATTGATATAGGTGTTTTTATGATATTAATATATTTAAATAAAAATGAATAAGTAAATCAATTTAAGCCAAAAAAAAAAAAGTTAAGTTCTTTTTATAGCAAATCAAATTTTTAATTTTTCTAACCCTTAAAAAAAAATTTTATTGTCTCGATTCCTTATTGTTCTCTCTGATAAATGCTATAATTTTTTTCCGCTATTCGTGTTTACTTAAGTCCTTATCATCTGTATTATATATCTTTAATATATATTAATTATTATGTATATATATTATATATATTTTATTTATATTGTATTTATCATTTATTTATGATTATGTATATATATAATATAATAATATACTACCTATATATATAATATATGTACTGTAATTTTTTTTTGTTATTATGTGTATATCTTTATGCAATTGTCTTCTTCGCTTGGCTATTAATAATATATATTATATTATTTTTTGTGATATCTTATTTTTTGTATTATATATTATTGTAGTTTAATATATATATATTATATATTTAGTTATATGCGTTTTATGTACATTATCAGTATAATGTTTTTTTATTAAGGGTTAAACTGTTTACAATTGTATAGATAAGGACGGTGGCGTCTTCGGGTAATAAAAATTTTTGAAGATTAATAAGTACTATCTATTTTCGGTATTGTGCATGCCATTATATTGAAAATGTGTATCGTGTGTTGAATATGTAGATGATTGTAGGGGATATAGTGTTATAAGTACTTTTTCATAGAAAATGTTAATATCATGAATTCTTCATTTATTAATATTACTCAGATTTATCTAGCTTTTTCTATAATTGTCGTGTATAGTGCTCTCTATGTATGTGTCTCGGGATATGTAACAAACTTTAATGTATGTAATTTAAATCATACGATTTCACTCTGCTTATAGAGTTAAGTGATTTTTCTTGATAGTTTGCATTAGTTTATATAAAATCACATCTCTCTTTTCTATAAATTCTTTCTATTTCTCATTTATTTTGAAAGAATGTCTCTCTGGTGTTGTTGTATGACATAGCGAATAAATATAGTAATTTAAGTATTAGTGGGCGTGTTGAGTTATCTGCTTACAACAATATTGTGGTTGTTATTTATTTAATTATTATTATTTATCGTGCGTTTTTATATTTACTTTAGGTTGTTATATATATAATCTATATTTAATTTATTTTATCGTTATATTGTATTTTTATATGATATTGTTTTTTAGTATATATTTTATATTATATATATCTGAATATTATTTGTTTATTTCAGTTATTTTGTTTTTTTTTTTTGTATGTTTATAGAAAAATATTCCGAAAGTTTTTGATTTGTGGTTTATTATTATTTTGTTTTTTTTAAGTTAATTCATTTTATTTATGTTTTGTGTCTTTTATTTAAGTGTATTTTTTAGTATTATTTATTTTATTAATGTTATTTATTTGAAGTTTATTTGTTATTATATTATTTATGTTATTAGGCTCTATATCTTCTAGATAAGCATTCAG
Source organism: Trachelipus rathkii (assembly GCA_015478945.1). Lineage (NCBI taxonomy): Eukaryota > Metazoa > Arthropoda > Malacostraca > Isopoda > Trachelipodidae > Trachelipus > Trachelipus rathkii. Next base: position 18,162 of record JABUQX010028704.1, on the reverse strand, counting down.
CACTAGACGAATGTTTTTCGTACTTTTTAGAATTTTTCAGCTAACGAACTAGTACAATTTTGTTTATAGTTAAGCTAAGAATTAGATGTGAGGCTTTATATTTACTTGCTTTTGCCGTTCTAATTTTGTACTTTAATCGTAGCAAGAATATCTTTCAAATTAAAACTTGTGTACCATTGATTGAACAATGACCTAAGTTCAAGACAATTTACATTAATGATAATAGGCAAACTAATGTATTAAAATATTTCCAGATATATATCTCTGTGTATAGATGACTATTGATATATAGTGTTATTCTCAAATGGTTAACTGCTAGTTTATATTCTTATATTGGTATATCTAGTCTTTCCGGGAGATATATTTTGTAATGGAAAAGATGATATATAGATAGAGCATATTTTGTTAATTTAGATGGTCATTTATATTTATTCTCTCTGTGTTTGTTTATTATGCTTTTCGTTGGAAAACGTACAGATAGGTAGAAGAAAACTAAATCATATATTTAATTTGCTGCTGTATGTGTTTGTTATATAAAATAATTTGTGGTTATCATGTCTGTCTCTCTGTATGTCTCTCTTTCGACATGGTGTTGTGGGACAGAGGTGTGTATGGGTGTGTTTTGTCTCATACGCTCTGTAGGGAGCGGGCGTTGGAGGTGCGTTATGATTATCCCCCCGCGACACCTTGCTCTATTGGTTATATTGTATATCTGATAGTATGAGGGTGTTTTCCGGGCGCCTCTCTTTCGGGAGGTGGTGGTAAGACATATGTCGCGTTGACTTCCTCTTTGTGTTCTTCCAGTGTTGATTGCTGATGGAGGACTTCGACTCTTGTGGCATCTTTGCGTGTGTTGTTGACCGTTTGTTGGGCTTTGTGTTATCTGTTTATTTAATAAGGCGATAAGTATTTATAATGTTGCTTTTATTAGGATTTATCTTATATGGTCTGTATATCTAAAATATTTTATATAATGTTTCGTGTGTGGTGTTGTAGTTTAGCTTGGTTTTGATGTGATAAGATATGTATATAAGAAATAAAAATAGTAATTTAAAAATGAATATTTTTTTTTTATTCCATTTTTCTTCATTACATATGGTTATGTCATACGCTGAGTCCATATATGTTATCAGTTTCTTATCTATCTTAGTTTTCGATATCATGCGGGTAACTAAATACACATTTTAATCAATTAAATAAATAAATAATAATAATTACATAATTAATAATAATAATAAAATATATTGTTTTGTGATGATTTGATATCTATGTTAAATAACATTTTAGTTATCTTATGAAAACATATATATTTGTTGATTATATACTCTCGTAGGCTGCTATGCTATGATTATATTGCTCTTTACGGTCACTAGAAATTAATATAAGATAACATTGTTCGGTGTATTTTGTGTTGTCGTGGTGGAATTTGTGTAATAGTTTTGATGATATTTGAATGAATTTTTACGTTCTATTGTATAGAGTAGGGTGCGTTTTTCTGGGTGTATGTTTTAAATATATATAAATGTATTAAATATTATATACGTTTATTATTTATAATGATGATATTTTTGTCTTCTCTGAGTCCTATATTATTTGTTTTTTGTATTGTAGAGAATAGTTGGGTGTAGAGTGGTAGTTTAAGAGTCTTACGATTGTTCTTATTTTTGTGGTAGTGTGTGTTGTCGGTTTTTGTGGTTTGTTTCAGTTAGTCTATTTTTGTGTTAGTACGGTTTACGTCATATATGTAGTAGCTTTTATTTGTTGTCTTGGTGTTTGTCGTTGTTTTGGTTTGTTATTCTAGAAGTTATTTGCTCTCTATATAGGGGTATGTTATGTTGTTAGTGTTGGTATGTGGGTGTGTATTTGACTGTTATTTATGGTGTTTGTGATTTTATGCGTGTTCGTAGTTTCGATGATGTTATTAGTTGTTATTGTATGTTTGTATATAGTTATATATATATACTTATTGTTTTGTAGTAGTTAAAGTGATAATCTTTTTTGTACCTATTGTTATGGTATTGTTGTATGTGTGTATTGTAGGTGGTTATAGTTGCTGTATTGATGGTGGGGTGGTGGGTGTGTGGTGGTGAGTTATAGAGTTGTTGATGGATTGTGTGTGTTTGTAGTTGTTAGTGTTCTTATTGTGTTGTTTACTTGTGTACTTATGTGTTGATGGGTGTAGTGTTTGTGATATGTGGTTTTTGGTATGTTTGTATTGTGGTTCTTGATACTATATATTAAGTATCTTGGTAATGCTTAACTAGCTTCTACATCATTATGGTATGTTATTTTTTGTTGCTCTGTTGTGTTTATTGGGATGGTGGGTGAGATGTATAGTTGGTGACGTTCATTTAGTTATTATGTATGATGGAGTTATATAGTAGATGATTGATGTTTGTTTGTGTGTGTGTGTGTTGTTTTTATGATTTAGATTTGAGTTATTTTTTTTGTAGTTATGCTTATGGTGGTGAGATTTTTGTGGTATTTAAGGTATATGATTGTTGGTGTGTTGCTGGTGATATATTGTTTATTTTATGTGATGCTGCAGTGTTTCCTGTTATCTGTCTTATGTTTGTGGTGTGTGTGCTGACAGAGAGTTTGTATGTGACATCATATGCAGTTGCATTTATAAAGGAAGAGTTGTAAATATTCAATGTAATATATGTTTTACTCTCTATGATGTTTGAGTTTCTTTTGTAGCTTGTCTCCTGAATTTTTAGTTTGCATTTTTTTTATGTTTATTGCTTAATTGCCTGATTTAATTCTGCTTGCTGCATTGCTGTTCCTTTCTCTCCTTTTTGCAAATATTCGCGCAAAATCAGCGGTAAAAGTGATATAATAGATATATTTTTTTGTGATGATCCTGGGTTTAGGCTATTATTGTGACCCAAATTACCGATATAAGAGAAAATGGTGTATTTAAATATATTGTATTAATATATTATATATAAATTATTATAATTGATTGTTTTGGAATATGATGATGTGTGTAAGTGATTAGTCATGGTTTTGTTGTTTAGTGCTTGGGTTTACTGCCTGCACGAGGATCTCTGAATTAATTTATTATATATGGTATTTGCATGATGTTGTTATATTATTATTTGCTTATACGGTTTATCGATCTGTTGAGTTATGTCTCTGAGGTTCTCTTGTATTAGTTGTTAACGTTATGTGGTGACTGGTTTTCTCTATTTTACCCCGTTATAGGGAGGGGCTGTGGTGAGTGATGTCCCCGCCTCGCGACACCGAGTGCAAGTTATTGGCTCTAGAGAGAGCGGGTTCGGAGACCCTCCTCGGGAGGATGGGAGGGGTAATTAGTCCTGCACTCTCGTAGTTCTCTCTCGGTGGAAGTGCGAGAGTGAGCTCTCTGACGTTCTCGTCGTCGTGTCTGTGGGTTGCGGGTTTGGTGTTTTGACCTTTCTTGGTGTTTGGCGTTTGTATTTCATTATATGTTATCAAAGTAAAATTTTAAGAATTTTATTTTTCTATTGTTTAGACAGAAGTATTTGTCGTATGTTGATTTTTAGTCTTTATGAATATACTCCTGTAAATAATTATAAGGTCTCTAATATAGCTGGCTTCTAACTATTATAGGTGTTATTTTTGTAGATCTCTCTCATTAATTAATTTGGTTTTTGCATAGTTTTGTATTTATAATGTTGTGTTACTATTGCGATATGTATAAGGTAATTGGTTTGTTTGTGTTCTTTAAACCAGATATAGTTCTTATCTGAAAATAGGAAAAAAAATTTCTCTGGTTCTATTTTCGTTGCTGTCTGTGTAGCGGTTATTTTAGTTTTTGATGGAGGTTATATTTTTGCTTTTTTTTTTTGTTGTGTTACATGTGTCCAGTTGCGTTATTCTCAGGCTGATTTGGACCATGGTTGTAGTTATTTTGTCTTTGTCCAGCAATATGTTATTTGGTAGTGTGTTAGGCATGTGGTGTGATGCATTTTATATGAGTGTTTTTATAGATACTATATGATGCGGTAATTCGATTATCGTGTTGATGACTGTGAGTGATGTTTATATCTATGTGTATTTGTGGTAATGTTTTATTGGATTAGTTATATGTTTGTGTAAGAGTGTCTGTGTATATATTAGTTGAGTATTTGTTGTCGTTGACTGTGATTATTTGTTGGTTTGGTGTTGGGTTTGGTGTTGTTTGTATGTTTTCGAGTGGTTAGTGTGTGAGGTGTTGTTTTTATGATTTTATGTTATATGTTGTCTAGGTTTAGTAGTAATATATATGATTGGATTGACGTTTTATATATAATTTTTAGTTTATTACTTTGTTTATGTTCTATTTTTTTTCTAGTATATTGTTGTTTGTTATTATTATGTCTTCTATTATTATTATTATTGTTGGTGACTAATATTCTCAATATATATATATGAGTTTTTTTATATTTTATTATATTGGAACTTTGTATTTGAATAGGGCTCTAATTTTGAATTACATTTTTTGTTTTTTTGTGGTTAGACTTCATCTGAGGTTATTTGGTGTGGTTGATTTCATGATGTGTATAATAACGGTATCTGATAAATGTTGAAGATCTTCGTTTCATTGTTAATTTTATTGATTTGTTTTAGTTTAAATGTTGTTTTTATTATTTGATTTTACAGTGTTGAATGGAGTCTTAAGGGTGTGTGTATTTTCGCTAAGGCTTAGATTATTATCTTTTCATCTCGTTCTGTCAGATCCATTTTTTTCACTATTCAGTGTCTTAATGTGTATTAATATATTTTATTTTAATTGTAGGGTAACCAACAGAATATTATCCCTAAGGATGTATATTTATTTATTACTAATATATAGAAGAATATCTTTGTTGTTTATCTGACGTCAGTTATTATATTTTGTCACTATATATATAATTTGAGTATCTATCTCAAGGTCGTGTCGTTTATTTGTGTTAGCTATCACTGTGTTTTTTGGTTTGCTTTTGCATGTAGGTGGGTGTAATAGCATCCATTGTATTGTTCTCATTGTCTCTTTGCGTATGTATAAATCTCGTTGTTTTGGATTTACAAATATTATTTGTGAATGTATTAACGTTGTGTATATTTTTTAATTATTTAGCTTTGTATATTTTTCTCGATGGTGTTTTGTTTTGTTTGTATTTTCCAGCTGTCCGATATTATTGTAGTGTTTGTTTAATATTACTTTTACTTTCAAAACTCAATTAGTAGTGCATCGTTCTTTTCCTTTATTCTGGAGTTACCACATAAAATTGAATTAGTCTCTTTTAGTTTTCACTGTGATCAGAGTCCTGCATACTGATGATTTCCATTGGTGTTGCATGCTAACACTCTTCCTTTGTGGTCCTTTCTTGTAGTAAATAATAAAGTTTAGTAGTTTAGTAAAAAAAAAAAATACTATCTTCCTATCGTTCTTCCTATATTCAACTGTTTTTGCTCTTTACCTTTTTCCACTCTCGCCGATACCGAATAACCACTTCATCCATCCTGTTATCCTCAACTACTCTATGAAGATTTACTGGATCTAAGTCACAAATTTTACAAATCATCTCATAATCTGCCAAAAAATCAACACTATCACCCTTATCTCTTTCACTATCATACCTACTCATACCTCTTCCCATTCCAGATCCTCCCCTTGCAGACCTCCAATCAGACTGTACTCTATCTACCAACTTTTTACCTCTACTTATTCCCTTCTTTCTTTCCCCTTCTACACTTTTCACACCTCTACCACCATCCAAACTAATACTCTCTCTCTCTCTCTGATCACTTCATTTTTTAACCTCTATCTTTATCTTCTGATCACTTCATTTTTTAACCTCTCTCTTTATCTTCTGCTCACCTATGTCCTCATAATCTGCATACACATCACAATTTCTCCTCAAATGTCTATCGGATCTACATAAATCACACACCTTTCTTTTTTCATACCCATTATCCACTCTCCTCTCAAAACCTCCCACCACTCTACCTCCAAACCATGATCTAGTCCTCCTCACTGGTGAAAACACTTCTACACTACCATCTTCTTTATCACCTCTATCATCACTACTACCTTCTAAATATACCCTATACCTACTCGATGAAGCCCCTTCTACTCTATTCCCTCTATACCCACTACTATTCTCTCCTCTCTCACCTCTATCACCACTATTCCGTCCAATTTGTCCTCTACCTCTAACTGATTTTCCGTATTCCTTTTGTTCCCCATACGTACCTCTTTTTGGACATTTGTACGCATAATGGAACTGCGAGCCTCACAAATTACTCTCCCTAACATTACCATACCTATCTCTTACATTCAACAACCAACCATTTACCCATTCTCCACCTCTAGGACTACCTTTCTGCATCCCTTCTGCATATCTCTGATTTCCATACCAACTACTACTTTCACCACCTTCTGCCCCTTCACCTCTATTATCTCCTCTATCACTGAATCCCTCACATATATTAATTAAAGCATCACGAAACGTACGAAAAACCCACTCATCTTTACCACAATACGCCAACACCATTTGTCTCTGATTTTCACTCACATTTGCTCCTTCCAAGTGTACACACTTCATATCTTCACCTAAATCCACCTTACACTTCCTCTCTCTCACTTCATACCTGTTCACATACTCTCTCATCGTCTCACTCGTCTTTCGCTTTATATAAAAATATTCACACAACTTATCATACCTATCTCTTTGTTTTTCTTTCGCATATCTATCATCTAACTTCTTTAACACAGCATCCACACCTTCCTTTTTTCATACCTCTTTCCATTTATCATCCACACACATTCATAGGCTTTTTGTCCCAAACTGAACAAAATTTCACCCGCGGGTTTATCAAATTCATCCCCATAAATATCATACCACAAGTCCACTTTACTTCTCCACAACTCATACTCTTCCACATTTACATCATCTTTGAAATCAGGACACCCTCTTCGTGCCCTTCTTTCAACCACAACTTCCACCTTCTTTCCACCACTTTCACTACTACTATCACCCCCTTTATCACCGTCAACTCCCATTTTATCACTCTACAATACAACAGCACCAACAAATATTTCACCTAACCCCCACCAAGCAAACCACTAATTTACTTACTTCACTAACTCGATCCCTACCACCCCAGAGCCGTTCTTCGAACTATGCTCTGCTACCACTGAAAAGATTGCAGTGATAGCCCAACGTAGCAAGAAACACTCACCCTAATGTTCTCTTTCTTTCCTCTGTGATCTTGGTAAAGTTTAATCTCAAATAAAACTTAACTTCTTCTATTAGGTACACTTGTACCTATGTTTTTATGTACAATTGATTGAATTATTATCTTAATTATATTACACAGGACCTACTTCTTAGCCACCTCACCTCTAATCTTTAACCTACTATTCTGACCTATTGTCAGACCTACAGCACGCGTACCTAGACCTTAACAAGCAGGATGATACACAGTTATCACCAAAGAGAGGGGACTACATTTACGGTATATTACTTTACTGTCTGTGTTGTTGTGCAAGAGCAATATTTCATTGTTTCTTAATCTTAACTGAAAAAGGAATAAAAATAAAAATATATAAAATACAGAAACAACAAGATCAATTTGAAGTGATCATTCAACAGTTCACTTCCAGCCGATAAAGTCGTCTGGTCACTCTTTCTCTGAACCTTCAACATCCGCTATCCAATCATCCTCATCTTCAAGATTCCACAGCACACCAAACCTAAGAGAGGAAAATAAAAAATAATCAGGCATATATATATATATATATATATATGCGTATATATATATAAGATATACAGCAGCAGCAGCATATATAGCAGCGCAAGGTTAAGCAAGTATAAGGGTGCATATATACATATATATAAACATATATAAAGATCATAGCAACATATATATATATATACATACATATTATTACATACAATAATACAGTAGCATATATTGAAGAAAGATATTGGTTAGTTGCTTATACATGGTATATATATAGTTATATATATACTATATATATATTATTAATATATATATTACATATTAAGAACTCCTTTAACGATAAACCTGGCATTATAACCACTATATATATATTATTATTACTATTATTGGTTATTGGTTATATTATTATTATACATATATACATATATTACATATATATATGCATATACATTATTACATACATATACGATACATATTATTGGGATAAAATGATAGATATTACATATTAAAATATATTATAATACATAGATATTAGTATAATATTATTATTACATATATACATATTATTATATTATTTATATATATGATATATATATTATATATTATTATTTATATATATATATTACATAGTATATTTATTACACATTATTATTATTATTATTATTATTATAATATTATTATTATTATATATTATTATTATATATTAATATTACATACAATGTTTATATTGGGATATATATATACATATATTACAATATAAAAAGATATATTATTATATATTATACATATATACATACAAACATATTATTGATATTATTGTTATTTTGCACTAACATATATATATGTACATATATACATATATAGATATTATTATTACAATATTATACATATATTAGTGTTTATATATATATATTATTGATATATTATTACATTTCATTATTAGTTATTATTATATTATGTTATGTTATTATATATTATTATACATATTATTATTATTATTATATTACATATATATATACATATTATTATTATATATATATTATTACATATATATATTATAAAACATATTGATATTATTATATATATATATACATATATATATATATATATACATATATTATATATATTAAGTTATTATTATATACATACATATTATTATTATTATATATAATATATTATTTATATATATTATTAGAATATATCACATACATATTATTATTAATATATATATGTATATATATATATTATACATATTATATATATATACACATACATATTATATTATATTATTATTATTATTACATATACATATCGATATATTGATTTTTGCGGTTAAAGAAATATATTATACATACAATATTATATATATAATTATGTTATTATTACATATACATATATTATATACATACATATACATATACATTATACATATTATATATGTATATATTGATATATTATATACATATATATTATTATATTACATATTATTATTATTATTATAAAGATATTCTAATTTTATACATATTATTTATACATATATTATTACATATATTATTATATTACATACAGTTATACATATTGTTATTATTATATATATTAATATTAGTTATATACCATATATACATATATTATTATATATATATATGGTTATTATTATTATTATATTTAAAATAGTTATATTATTAATATATATATATACATATATATATATATAGTATATATATATATATATATATATATATATATATATATATAGATATATATATATATATATATATATAAAGTATATATATATATATATATATATATATATATATGGTGTTACGGTAGCTCTGGGAATGGAATTTAAAAAGTATGTATGGCGCTAGTGTAGCATGCGTTTGTAAGAATAAATGGTGTCATCAAAAAGAGATTGGTTTAACAATAGCGGAGGAGGAGAGGGGATATGTTATAGTCCCTGGTTATCCAGTCTGTATGTGATGGAATTATGAAAGAATTAGAGATGGGGTGGAAGGGAAATAGTGTTAGAATGTTAGTAGAATGAAGCTGAGTGGATGTTGCTACCTATTATATGCGTATGATTTGGTTTTGTGTGGTGAATCTGTAGGAAAGTTTGAGAGGATGGAAAGATTTGGTAGGGTTTGTAAAAGGAGGGGTAGGAAAGTAAACGTAGATAAGAGTAAGGTTATGGTTGTGAGTGAGAACAGTCCTCGGTGTGAAGTTATGTTAGATGGTAAGCAGCATGAACAAGTGTCTAAGTTTAAAAACTTAGGATATATGTTGGATGAAAAGGGAATGATGATGCAGAGTGCTGAAAGTTGTGAATGGCAGGAAGGTGGCTAGCGTAATTTAATCGTTGGTGGATGAAGGGACTAAGTCTTGAGTGCGCTAGGGTCTTAAATGAGGATATGTTGTTAGCTGTGTTAATGTATAGTAGTGAAACTATAGGTATAGACCTAAAATTCAATGTGTTCAGATGGACAATCTTAATAACGTGTTAGATGTGAAAAGAATTGATAAAAGGAGGAATGAACGTAACAGAGTTGTGTGGTGTGAAGAAATGAGAAAATGAGTGAATAAATGAGAGTACGTTGAAATTATTTGGTCATGTGTGGAAAGGTTGAATGACAGTTGGTTGGTTACGGATGGATAGTGGTGAGTGTTGGGAATCGACTGCTGGGAGACCACCGAAGAAAAGTGGATTGAGTCAGTAAGCCAATGTCTGAAGGAGAGAAAAATGAGAGTTTGGCAGAGGCGAGAATAAAATGGCATGATGACGGGGTTTTGTGAGGGGTGGCATGGTTGTGGCCTTCGCCTTGGCCAGGAATGAACCTTACACTTGACTTTATGATATGAAATAGTCGAGGATCCGTCGCGGTCCCGAAGCCTCTAGGGTGGATTTTTGATTGGCGACGAGTTCTCACTAATAGGTATAGCTGGGCGGTAGGGCTGGGCTTTCTTTTCGACTGCCCGTGGTCATTCTTTTCTACTACTTTTACCGATGTATGCAACGCACCTTATCCCTCAGTAGCGTCTGAAAGAGGAGGATAATATATATATATATATATATATATATATATATATATATATATATATATATATATATATATATGTTATATATATATATATATATATATATATATAGTATATATATATATATATATATGTTATATATATATATATATATATATATATATATATATATACAATATAAGTTCCACTCGGTTAAAATTAGGTTAGGTTAATTTAGGTTGTTTGGTAGGTTAGGCTAGTTAGGTTAAGCTTAGGTTAGTTAGGTTAGGTTAAAGCAGTTTTCGTTGTTAGGTTAGGGGTTAGGTTAGGTTAGGTTAGGCTAGATTAGATTAGGTTAAGCCACCCAAAAATCTTCTTAATGGCCACCCTAAAATTATTAAAATTAACGATACATTAATTATTGATTTTCGCTGCTGGAGTCAACCACTTATACATATACATCATACATATACATATATTATGTTATACATACTAAGCTATTATTATGAGTATTGGGTTATGATATTATATGGTTGGTTGTTGGCAAATGAGCTGGTTGCTGTGCGCAGTGCGTTATGCAGGGTTGGTTGTTGGCTGGCCTATTACATACATTATTGTTATTGGCTATTATTATTATATATGCATACATATATATTAGCTGCATTCATATAACATACAGATTATATATATATTACTATTACAAGCTGATATTGCTGGTTATATATATATATATGATATTATATATAGTATTGATACATACATATTATTATTACAAGGTTATGCGTTTAAAATTATATATATATATTGGGCATATAAAGAAGGGAAGATATTGTTGGGTTGTTACATATTATGTTACATATTATTGTTATACATATACATACATATATGGTTATATATACATATTATTATTACATATATATATTACATAAATTATATATTATATGATATATTATTAATATATATATATTATATATTATATATATATATTATATATATATTACATATATATTATTATTACATAAATGCTATATATTATATATAATAAGAACTAATACAATAATGCCAGATTAATTACATGACACATACACATACATATATACATTACATACATGTACACATACATTTACTACATACATACATACATACATACATACATTGATTCAAAGATCGATGCACTATATTTATAAATACATTTATTGTTTTATTTACATACATTCATATATACACATACATACATAACAATACATACATGCACATACATACATACATACATACAGAGTGTCTCGTGCTATTATATATATATATATATATATAGTAGTATATATATATATATATATATAAGGCGATATATATAAGCAGTAAGACAGCAGCAAGGCGGTATATATATATATATATATATATATATATAAATAAGGTTATATATATATATAAGATATATATATATATATATAAAGAATATAGTAAGTTATATATATATATATATATATATATATATATATATATATAGAAATGTTAATTCAACTAAAGGTTGTCTCTTTGTTCAACGGAAATTTGCCTAAATGTTGAAGAAGTTGAAGACCCCAACTGTAAAAAAGCTTCAACATTACAGGAAATTGAATGGGAAACTGATCTTTTTGAGTTTGGATTGCTAGGAAGTTATCTTCCAAAAGAAATTCATGTAAAATTGACATTAAATAAGAATAATTATTTTTGGGTAAGTTATGTTAATAACTTTTCTTATTTTCAAATCATTTATAGTTTACATTTTATTCATAATTTAATATTGGTTCCAATTTTCATTAACACTATGAAATTAATTCCACTCACTTGCAAATTCCGGAGGTAAACATAATATTTGAACAGGAGAATATTAAATCGTAAATATCTTTATTCAAGAAGATAATTACGATGTAGTTATCTTCAATTATGACATAGAATTGTAAGTTTTTCTATAACAAGGGAATGATACAGCCTATTATTATGTTCTCTATCCATTTTGGGCCTCATCTAAATATTGGTCAATTGTAGTATACCTAACACGGCAGAATTAAGCACTTCTTGCCAATAAGAACTTTCCTCTATTAAATCACAAAACAATACCATAATACTTTTACAAGCCTTCACTATTCATCGTCTTTAAGATCATTTTTTGTTATCCCAATATTTACCAGAGTCTACTGCATACATTTTTTTATCGTTATCAATCTTGAGAGATATGCATTCATTTGAAAACATATTTGGAATTAGCGCAAAGCATAATATGCGGTTTCAAAACTTCAAGCATTCGCCATTTACTGTAAATGTCATTAGAGTTTGATCGCTTTTCAGATCCTGGGAACAAACTATTAATAGCATATCTTAAGGTAATCCAATAAATTCCGAAAGAATGAATACCTCTTTTTCTTATATATTATAATAAAATACCCGTTTCTCTCTTTCTCTATATATATATATATATATATATATATATATATATAGATATATATATATATATAGTTATGCATATATATATTATATATATATATATATTATATATATAGAAATAAATAAAACATAATATATATATATATATTATGCTATATATATTACATATATATATTGTTGGTTATATGTTATGTTATATGTTATTGTTATTACATATTATATATATATTATTATTATTGCTATATTATATATATTATATATTATTATTATTATTATTATACATATATAAATAAATAAATATAATATATATAAATATGATGTATATATACATATTATATATATACATATATATAATAAGTATTATTGTTATATATTATTATTATTATTACTATATATATACATATATATATTATTATATTATTACATATATATATTATATATATTATTATTATTATATTATTATATTATTATTACATATATACATAAACAAAACATAATATTATTGAGCAGCGAAGAAGAGCTAGCATATGTTGCTGCTGTTGGTTATTACATGCTACATAAGGCATATGGTGCCAGTTGGCTGGTTGGTTATGTTGTTGTTATTGAGCGCTGTTACATACATGATATTACTACAGGTTGGTTGTATATTATGTATATTTTCCATATACATATATATATACATACAGTTATTGGTTATATTGTTGGTTATTGGCTATTATTATTGGTTATTATTGGTTGACTGTGTATATATATATATTGGTTATTATTATTAATATTGGTTACTTCTTTCATATTTTATATTTATTTATTATTTTGCTATTTGTTATTGGTTGGTTATTATATAATATATATTATATATACATATTACATATTATTATTATATTACTATACATATTATATACATGAATAAGATATATTATACATACATATACATATGCATTATTATTATTATGATATATTATTTGTTGGTTATTATTATTATTACAAGGTTATATTGTTACATATTATTATTATTATTGTTATTATTATAAATATATATATATATAAAGTTAGTTATTATGTTGGTTATTATTATTGGTTATTATTATTATTATGCTATATTATTATTACATGTATACATATATATATATATGGAAGATATAATACATATTAATGCTATTGTTATCTATATATATATTATATTTTTGGTTGCCATTACGACCTACTACATATATGTTAAGAAGATATATATTATATTACATATTACATAACATACATATTATTATTATAATATTACAGTTCATAAATATTATAACACTTCATGTACACTGTGTTACAGTTATATATATATATATATATATATATATATAAGATATATATATATATATATATATATATATATATATATATATATATATATATATATATATATATATATATATATATATATATATATATATAATATTTATATATATATATATATATATATATATATATATATATATATATTTATATAAATAAATATATATGTATATATAGAAGTGTGTGAGTGTAAATATATATATATATATATATATATATGAAGTGTAGCTAAATTTTTACCTTAAAAATACCGATCCATAGTTACATCTAACCAAAAATTTTAATTCCTGGAAGAAACACAATCAAAACCAGAACATTAATAATGACATATTGTTTGGTATATTACTTAAATTAGAGAAGAATTTTCTTAAAAACATTACCCTACCCAAAAGATTTTACATTGCTCTTTTCAAATTGAAACAAAAACAAAACATAACAATCTCTCGTTCAGACAAAGGGAATAACATAGTTATTTTAAATACTAATGATTACCTCACTAAATGTTACAATTTTCTTAACGATACCAACACATACACCTCCGTAAATAAAAACCCCCTTTAAAATTCCCAGGCATCGTCAAACAAATCACTCTCCAAT
Organism: Trachelipus rathkii; assembly: GCA_015478945.1. Classification (NCBI taxonomy): domain Eukaryota; kingdom Metazoa; phylum Arthropoda; class Malacostraca; order Isopoda; family Trachelipodidae; genus Trachelipus; species Trachelipus rathkii. Next base: position 3,093 of record JABUQX010028704.1, on the reverse strand, counting down.
ATCTTACCCAACCAAAAAGATTTAATAAATAAATTCAAGGCTTACCTCCCTATACTTTCAAAGTTTTACGCAACACCCAAAATCCACAAAGAAAACATACCCCTACGTCCCATAATCTCCAACATTAATTGCATCACACAGAAACTCTCAAAATGGCTTTCATCACAATTACAACCACGCATTGGAAATATTTCACCTTCACACATTAAAAAACTCAGAACACTTCATTCATTTAATTAACAACAAAAACCTTTCGAATTATAATGTAGTCAGTTTTGATTTAACATCCCTTTTCACCAAAGTTCCTGTAAAATTCACCATAGATTTACTTGAATATCATCTAACACGTCACAATATCACCCTACAACATCCTTTCTCCATCATAAAACAACTAGTTTACCTCACACTCGATCATTTCTTTTTCAACTTTCAAGACAAATTTTATAAACAAACCTCCGGATTATGCATGGGTTCATCACTTTCCCCAGTTTTTAGTAACATCCTTATGGAATTATTAGAAACTTACCACATTTTCCCACAATTTCCCTCCATATGCTGGTACTGTTACGTTGACGATGTTTTTTCATTTATACCAAAGGACATAAATCTAAACACAATTTTTAACTTTATTAATAGTATACATACAGATATAAAATTTACAATGGAAACAGCAAACAACAATAAACATATAAATAAAAATAAATATTAATAAAAGCAGAAGGGAAAACATAATAACATTGTCAAAATTTTGCAAGAAACACAGAATTGATATCAAAATAAAAATAATAAAAATAATAAAAATAAAGTTAATAAATATGGTGAGAAAGCAAATTAATCACGTAAACTAAAAATAAATAATAATAAAAATAAACATTTATAATAATTGATGTTTTTTAATAACCTCAAACTAATCGAAAGACAAAAATTAAAATTTCAATCACAAAGTCTTCATGATAATTATTTAAACAAAATTAGCTTACTTAATTAAGGTCGAGTGATAGGTTTGAGACAAAACAACAAAGTTGAGATATCATAGCAGTTGTAGGCTAAATGAGCCACTGTCGTTTTTAAGACTAGGTTTAAGATTGTAAATGAACAAAGATTCCGAAATATATGTTTGTTTGATCAGAACTTTGTGCGAGCATAGTGAAATTGGAAAGATTGAGAGGGTGATTTATAATGTGAGAATGATCTCTGATGGCAGAATGGGTCGTGGAGCAGAGATAATTGTTTGTCTGGGAGGAAACGCCACGGTGATCATCAATCCTGACTGTAAGTTGAGGTACCGTGATACCCATGTATATGGTTGGGCAGTCATCTCAAGAAAACTTGTAAACAACAGAGACCTAAGAGCAAAAGGAATTTTATCCTTGTAATTTAAGATAGATGAAATAATAAAAACAGATGTGAAAATGATATTGATGTTGAGTTAATGATAGTGGTCCTGTAAGACCTGCGAAAATTTTTTTTTTAGTTTTAAGTAGATGGGGTCGTAATAGGACAATCTCATAAAAAGGTCTTGTTTTTTAGCTTGACTATAAATTGGTTTGGGGTCAAATCTAGCATTTAAACAAAAACTGGTAGATTTGTGAATTAATGAAGAAGGAAAATATTTTTTTAATGCATAAAGAGTTTAACTTCCTTCACAGATTTTTCACTTCTAATTATTTTTAATTATTTCAAATTATATTATTATTTTTATTTTGATGTCTTTTCTGTGCTTCTTGTAAAATTTTTGCGTTAATGTTATTTTGTTTTCCCTTCTGCTTTTATTATTATTTTTTAAATATGTTTATAGTAGTGAATTGTCCTGAGGATGGGAACAGCTTGGTTTCCCGAAACGATGATAAAAGTAATAATAATAATAATCATAATAATAATAATAATAATAATAATAATAATAATAATAATAATAAATAATAATACTTATAATAAAAATATAACAATAATAATAATAATAATAATAATGATAATAATAATAATAATAATAAAAATAATTGACGTAAATAAAGTAGCTGTAAAATTATAAAAATTAGAATAATTAAAATAATTATAAAGAAAATAATGATACAATAATGATAATAATAATGATAATAATAATAATAATAATAATAATAATAATAATAATAATAATAATAATAATAATAATAATAATAATAATAATAATAATAATAATAATAATAATAATAATAATAATAATAATAATAATAATAATAATAATAACACACACACACAAATAATAATAATAATCATACAAATAATAATAATAATAATAATAATAATAATAATACAAATAATAATAATAATAATAAATAATAATAATAATAATAATAATAATAATAATAATAATAATAATAATAATAATAATAATAATAATAATAATAATAATAATAATAATAATAATAATAATAATAATAATAATAATAATAATAATGGTGGGAAAAATAAATAGGATACCTAAAAGTTTGTTTTGATTGTACTGTTGTAATTTCTTTTATTTATAATTACAGATGGAAGTTAATACATATCCGAACAAATCCGTAAAGGTAACAATGCAGGAATGTACGATTAAGGAATGTGCTAGAAACATCACTTATGTTATATTTCATAACTTCAAGAAACAGGAATGCGTGTATGTAGCTGTTGGATTTTTACCAGATAATTGGGTAAATATTGTTATTACAAATAATACTATTCAATTTAATGAACTTTTTTTGGTTTGTGAATGAATATTTCATTAATGTTTTACAGTTATTTTTTCAAAAACTTGGTACGCAGTAGAGATAAAATAGTAAGGGACCAATATTTTCAAAATGTTTGCGTAATATTTGCTTTCTCTGAAAATTTTCCCAAGTGTTTATGAAACTTTTTCTTTTAGAGATATTTCGACCAAAAGAAAAAAGGTTTGCAAACAGCAAATATTATTGTTGTTCAAATGGTTTGTAATCACAGTTTCTCTTCCCTTCAAAATTTGTCAAAAATAATAGTTAATATAATAGTAATAATAATAATAAATAATAATATTAATAACGCGAAAGCGTTTCAGCATAAATGCGAAACGGTTAAACACCAATTATTGAAACGAAGTACAAC
>JABUQX010028703.1:12500-23454 GCA_015478945.1 Trachelipus rathkii | reverse complement strand
TAATATTAATATATATATTATATATATTATATATATTATATATATATATATATATATATATAATATATATATTATATATATATAGTATATATACATATAGTATATATATATATAATATATATATAATATATTATATATATATATATAATTATATATATTATTATATATATATTATATTATATATATATATATAGATATATATATCTATGATGATCGGAGGATCATCGACCAGGATTTTCTTAAATGCGTAGTGTTCTTGGTATAACATGTAATAAATTATGGTCACGTAATTAGATAACACATATGTCTTCTTCATCTGCATTAACACTCTCCTACGGACCTCTGCCATATATTTCAGCTGCGTTAGACCTCTCCTACGAACTCTTGACATTTATTCAGCTGCGTTACGGCGCTGAAATGAGAACCATATGATGTAGGTTCAAATACTCCTGTTTCATTATTTCTCTCCCATAATCTAACTTCCAAACTGATTATGTTTTGATGTTTATAAAATGCTAGGAGTAAGGTTGCTTATCGTGTTGGTTTATTTCGCTCTGGCTAAATAACGTTTTGGCCCAATTTAAGCTGAGTTGGGTTTAAAGTATTCTGTAAGCCACTCTTCAGTGTGTTTACATATACAAAGTAATTCATCTGTACTCATGAAAATACGCTTGGTACTATAACATGGTGATAGGGTAGCACACGTGAAAAAAATCAGATCCATTGGGGTTTCTTTTATATAAGAATGAAACCCTACTTCCGGGAATCTTGATTTCCCACTGAATAATGTCTTGTATTGAGGTATACCTGTTAAGTGTTGAATCATGATATTACTACTTAGTGAAAATGAACACTTTTTTACAAATCAGAAGCAACTGTGCACGCTTAACAGCCAAAACGAGTTATGATTTTAAAATGAGTTTGCGGGTCTAAAAGATAATTAAAACACAACTGCTCAAATATAAGTTTAAAGAAACTAAGTTAATTTTCCATCCAATCAGAGGTTAAGGCTTCAGGATATTAAAAAAACATGTTTTACACACCTAAAGGCAAAAACGATAAAAAATTCTCAACCAAATCACATTACGAGGGTTATATAGAGATTAAAGTTTATCCGCACTCACCAGAAGAAAGCATTCCTTTCTTACCTGCGTTTAAAGGATCTTACCGATCCAGCAAGAGTTCAGTTTGAAATATATTTATAAAAATAATAACATTGATTCTCGTTTATTGTCTATACTGGAATTACCTTTTGACCTGATATTAGGCCTAAATCGCCGTGGTATAAAAAGCCATATCCTAAATTTAGGCCTACAAATTTAGGCCTAAAGTAGTTATTTCAACACATTTTACAGAAAGAGGTCAGTTTTCGGGATCTGTAAGGAGTTGCGCGTTGTTGTGTTCTTTTCGTGTTTGATTAGTCATTGTACTAGGATGCTAATATAATACATTAATATAATTTAATAATAATAATTATAATTAATAATAATAATAATAAAATAATAATAAAATATAATAATAATAATAGTATAATTATAATAAGAATAATAATAATAAAAATAATATAAAAATAAATTATAATAAACATAATAATAATATTTATATAATGATAAAATATTAAAATAATAATAATACATAATAATAACACACACACACACACACACACACGCACACTCACACACACACACACACCCACACACATGCACACTCACAATTTTATAACATTATGTTTTCTCTATATTTTATTTTTTTTAATACTTTTTTATTTATAATTGTTAAAAAATTGAATGAAGAAAAACCCAGAGTGCCTGTTATATAATCATTTTATTTACTAAATATGGTACGAAATTGTTATTAAAAATATACTTTACGACCTTTTAAAACAGATAAAACAGTTAAATTCAATAGCGCATTTGCCTAGCAACAAAGGGATTAAGTATGCTTTTGTCTTACTGTTTTACTGCTTTCTGCTTTCACTGCCTTACATCTACACTTACACATATAACGTATACTTTATTAAAACATTTTATGTTTTTTAATTTTAATCATTTCATTTATATTATTACGCCTACGGTTAACTAAATATTATTTGAAAGGTTTTTTAACTAGCGCGGATTTGTTTATTATTATTATTATTATTATTATTAATATTATTATTTTATTATTATTATTTATTATTAATTATTTATTATTATTATATTTATTTTATTATTATTATTATTATTATTATTATTATTGATTATTATTATTATTATTATTTTATATTTATTATATTATTATTATCTATACTCCAGTCATTTTACTTTCATGATATTATTATTATCTATGTACATTGACATTCCAACACGAAAAAAAAAACACACACACACACACACACACACCCTGTTCATTAAAATATACACTGTTTAAACATATCAAATAAGTTCTTTCGTATGAACCATAGCATATAATTTATTAAAACATTTTTATGTTTTAATTAAACACGTACATTTATTTTACTCGCTCGATGTTAACTAAAAGTATTTCAAAGTTTCTTAAAACTTCTATAATTAAATCATTATCTTTGAAAGAAATGCTTTCCTTTCTTGTGAGTGGACGGATAACCTTATTCTTCTATATGATCTATGTTATTGATTGAGTCGAAATGATTTTATCGCTTTTTTCGGCTTTTAGGTGTCGTGTAAAAAACATGTTTTTTCTATCCTGAGCCTAAGCTCTCGTTTATTTAAACTATGGCTTCATAGAACTTTTATAATTTATAATACATTCAATCGATAACAAACTTGAAAATCTTTTAAATTAAGAAAGTTAAAAAATAAGGATTAATAAAACTTTACCTATATATTAGGAAATTTAATAATCATTAACTTACAAGTGTTTAACATTAAATATATCTACAAGAGTGTTAAATATATTTACAATGATGTATATATATATATATATATATATATTATATATATATATATATATATATATATATATTATATATATATATATATATATATATAATTATATAATATATATATATATAATATATAATATATATATATATATATATATATATAATATAGATATATATATATATTTACTATATACTTATATATATATATATATATATCGAGGATGATCGGAGGATCATCGACAGGATTTTATTAAAATGCGTAGTCATTTTCGCTTGGTATAACATGTACATGAATGTACGGTCACGAATTTAGTAAACACATATGTCTCTTATGCAGGATGAAGATGACAGAAACACATATGTCTTCGTTCATCTGCATTTAACACTCCCTACGAACTCTTGACATTTATTTCAGCGGCGTTTAGGCCTGAAATGTTAGATCCATATATGATGTAGGTTCAAATACGGCTGTTTCATTATTTCTCTCCCATAATCTAACTTCAAACTATTATGTTTTATTGATGTTTTTAATTTTTTAAAAAAAATTTGGGCCTAGAGTAAGCTTGCTTATCGTGGTTAATTCGCTCTGGCTAATAACTGTTTTGGTCCAGTTTAAAGCTGAGCTTGGTTTAAAGTAATCTGTAAGCCACTCTTCATGTGTGTTACATTACAAAAGTATTTCATATGTATCATGAAAAATACGCTTGGTACTATACATGGTGAATGGGTCGGCCACACGTGAAAAATATTCAAATCCATTTGGGTATTTCTTTATATAAGATGAAACCCTACTCCCTGGGATCTTGATTTCCCACTGAATAATGTCTTGTATAATGAGGTATACCTGTTAAGGTGATTCATGATATACACTTAGTGAAAATAGAACACTTTTTAAAATCAGAAAAGCTTGTGCACCGCTTACAGCCAAAACTGTATGATTTTAAAAATGAGTTTGGGTCTAAAGGATAATAAAACACACCGCTCAAATATAAGTTTATAAAGAAAAAAAAAAAAGAAAACTAAGTTTAATTTTCATCCCAATCACAGGTAAGGTCAGGATATTAAAAAAAACATGTTATTTACACACCTAAAAAGGCAAAAATGATAAAATATTCTCAACAATCACATACGAGGTAATATAGAGATAAGGTTATTCCGTCCACTCACAAGAAAGGAAAGCATTTCCTTCTACTGTTTAAAGGCATTACCTATCAGCATGGTTCATGTTGGAAAATATATTTATACAAAATAATAACATTGATCGCGATTCTTGTCTATACTGGAATTACCTTTGACCTGAAATTTAGGCTTAAAGCCGTACGTGCGGTATAAACAACCATCATCCTAATTTAGGGCCATAAATTTAGGCTTAAAAGTTATTCAACACATTTTACAGAAAGGAGGTTCAGTTTCGGATTCTGTAAGAGTGCGCTGTTGTTGTGTTGTTTTTCTTCTCCGTGTTTGATTGTCATTGTACATAGATGCTATAATAATAATAATAATAATAATATATAATAAATAATTATAATAATAATAATAATAATTTAATAATAATAATAATAATAATAATAATAATAATAATAATAATAATAATGAATATAATAATAATAATAATAATAATAATATAATAATAACAATATAATAATAATAATAATAATATAATAATAATAATAATAATAATAATAATAATAATAATAATAATAATAATAATTAATAATAATAATAATATAATAATTAATATAATAATAATAATAAATAATAAAAAAAAAATAATAATAATATTTCAATAATAAATAATAATAATAATAATAATTAATAATAAAATATAATAATAATATAAAATAATTAATAAAGAATAATATAATAATAATAATAATTATAATAATAATAACAATAATAATTAATAATTAATAAAATAATAATATTAAGGAATAATAATAATAATTAATAATAATAATAATAATAAATAATAATAATAATAACTAATAATAATAATAAAATTAATAATAATAATAATAATAATAAATAATAATATATAATAATAATTGAATAATAATAATTAATAATAATATAATAATAATAATAAAGTATCCAAATTATTTAAAAAACTTGAAAATATTTTTAGTTAATATTGAATGAATAATCTAAATTTGTTAGTGAATAATTGTTATTTTAAATAAAAACCTAGAAGGATTTTAATAAAAATACATGTTATGTTAACAGAGAGGAACTTATTTTGTATTTTCATACTTATTACATGGCGCTAAGATGATGTAAAGCAGTAAGTCAAGAGAACAAAACGTGGCATAGCGTGGTGAGGGCTGCTAGGGTCTTGCCTTACTGATTTACTTGAATTTAATTGCTTTAGGGTAGGTCTATTATATGCTTTTTATTAAATTTCATATAATTTGAGTTAAAAGTGTTTTAAAACTTGATAGTTATAAAATTAAAACAAAAGTGATTAACAGTTGATAATAATAATTCTTTGTTCAAAGATAATAATTTATTATAGAAGTTTTTAAGAAACTTTGAAATACTTTTAGTTATAATTGGAATGAGTAATATAAATGTACGTGTTTAATTAAAACATAAATGTTTTAATAAATTATATGTTATGTTCATACAAAAGAACTTATTTGATATGTTTAAACAGTGTATATTTTATAATGAATAAGTGTGTTGATGTAGTGTGTGTGTGTGTGTGTGTGTGATGAATGTGTGTGTGATGTTGTGCGTGTGATGTGGTGTGTGTGTGTGTGTGCTCGGTTAGAATGTTAATTGTACATAGATGATAATAATAGTCATGAAGTAAAATGACTGGAGGTTAATTCAATAATAATAATATAATAATAATAATAATAATATAATGAATAATAATAATAATAATAATAATAATAATAATAATAATAATAATAATAATAATAATAATAATAATAATAATAATAATAATAATAATAATAATAATAATATCACAATAACAGTAAATAATATTTAAAAATTACGGAATTATTTAAAAAAAATTTTCAATTAATTTATAGGTTAACAGTGGGCAAAATAAATGTAAATGATTAATTAAAAAATATAAAATGTTTTAATAAATAGTCCCATTACATATAAATAAATGATGTAAAGCAGTAAAAGCAGCAAAGCAGTAAAACAATAAAAACTAATCCCCTATAATCCCTTTGTTGCTAGGCAAATCGCTATTGAATAAGTGGTTTACAATATTAAGATAAGTAAAATAAATGATTTTAATAAAATTTCAGTACATATTTAAGTAAATAAAATGATTATATAACAGACACTCTGGATTTTTCTTCTTACATTACAATTTTTAAAAATTTATAAATAAAAATGTAAACAAAAATAAAATATAAAAGAAAACAATGTTAATAAATATATTGAAGTAAGTGCATGTTGTGGTAGTGTGTGGTGTGTGGGTGTGTGCGGTGTGTCGGGTTTGTGTGTGTGTGTGTGTGTGTGTGTGTATGCGTGTGTGTGTGTGTGTGTGTGTGTGGGTGTGGTGTGTGTGTGTGTGTGTGCGTGCTGAAATAATGATAATAGGCATGAAAGTAAAATAACTGGAAGTATAATATAATAATAATAATAAAATAATAATAATAATAATAATAATAATAATAATAATAAAAATATAATAATAGTGAATAACAATTGATATTAATAAAAGTATTTTATAACTAATAATAATAATAATAATAATAGTAATAATAATAAAAATAATAATGATAAATAATAATAAATAAATATAATAATAAAAATAATAATAAAAATAATAATAAATAAAAATAATAATTAAATAATAATAATAATAATAATAATAAAATAATAATAATAATAATAATAATAATAATAATAATAATAATAATAATAAATAAAAATAAATAAAATAATAAATAATAATAATAATAAAGATAATTAATAATATTACTCATGAGTTACTATTCTAATAAGATAAATTATTATGATAATAATAATAATATTGAAATAATATTAACAAAAATAAAATAATAATAATAATAATAAAAAAATAATAATAAATAATAATAATAATAATAATAATAATAATAATAATAATAATAATAATAATTAATAATTAATAATAATAATAATAATAATAATAATAATAATAATAATAATAATAATAATAATAATAATAATAATAATAATAATAATAATAATAATAATAATAATAATAATAATAATAAAAATAATAATAATAAAATAAAAATAATAATAATAATAAAAATAATAATAAAACAAAGCCGCATTAGTTAAAAAAAAAACTTTCAAATAATTTTAGTTAACAGTAGGTGAATAATATAAATGTAAATGATTAATTAAAAAACAAAATGTTTTTAATAAATAGTCTCATTATATATTAAAATATGATGTAAAGCAGTAAAGCAGTAAAGCAGTAAAGCAGTAAAGCAGTAAAGCAGTAAAACTAATCCCTACTAATCCCTACTAATCCCTACTAATCCCTTTGTTGCTAAGCAACAGCGCTATTGATTTACTGTTTTACTGTCTTAAGCTCTGTAAAGTATATGTTTTTAATAAAATTTCGTACAATTTTAGTAAAATAAAATGATTATATAACAGACACTCTGTGTTTTTCTTCTTATATTACAATTTATAAATAAAAAAGTATTATAAAAAATATAAAAGAAAACATAATGTTAATAAATATATGATTAAAGCAGTAAAGCAGTAAAACAAAAGCATACTAATCCCATTCCCTCTTGGTTGCTAGGCAATTGAGCTATTGATTTACTGTTTTACTGCTTTAAGGTCTGTAAAGTATATGTTTTTAATAAAAAATGTTTAAGTATGAAATAAAAATGAATGACTCATAGTATATTTGAAAAGAAATTCTTTGAATAGTTTACATTGATATCATATTTATCGTTCGCACGGTAATATAGCGCCTGCGGGCGCACGCGGCGGTTACGCGGTAATATTGCGCCTGCTGGCGCACGCGGCGGTTTCGCGGCTGGGCACACCTGCGGGTGCGGGTTCGTCTGCCTTCGCGCGGAGTGCGCATGCTGCGCCCTGGTGGCCCTCTTATGACCTAGGGGAAGCCATCAATATTAGCGCTGTTCTATGATGTAGGACAGGGTAGGTTAGAAAAGGCTAGAAAAAGGCTAACTCATAGTTAGAAGCATCCTAGCAACTTATAATATACCCCAATCGATTTCTTATACCTTATAACCTAGGGGTAGACACCAATATTAGGGCTATTCTATGATCAAGGGAGGCTAGAAAAAGGCTTGAAAAAAGTGGCACTCAGTTGGCACTATGTGGCACTCACCGGCACTATGTGGCACTCACTTGGCACTATCTGGCACTATGTGGCACTCACCTGGCACTCACCTGGTACTCCTGTGGAACTCATAGGATATTCCTAGACACTAATTACGGTGATTGGGAACCATCAAAGTTGAACCGTTAAAGTTGAACCGTCAAAGTTGAACCGTCAAAGTTGAACCGTCAAAGTTGAACCGTCAAAGTTGAACCGTCAAAGCTGAACCATCAACAAAAGTGCCATCAAAGTTGAACCATCAATAAATCTGAGCTATCAACAAAGGAACATCAAAGTTGAGACATCAAAGTTGAGCCATCAAAGTTGAGCCATCAAAGTTGAGCATCAAAGCTGAGGCATCAAAGCTGAGGCATCAAAGCTGAGCCATCAAAGCTGAGGCATCAAAATATCGAAGGAAATAATCGGATCAATAATCGATGACAAGAGGTGTGTGTGTGTGGTGTGTGTGTGAGTGTAAGTGTAAGTGTCTATGGGTGAGTGTAAGTGTCTATGGGTGGATGTAAGTGTCTATGGGTGGGTGTAAGTGTCTATGGGTGGGTGTATGTGTGTATAAGTGTCATAGGTGTGTGTGTGGGGGTGTGTGTGTGTGTGTGTGTGTGTGTGTGTGTGTGTGTGTGTTTGTGTGTGTGTAGGTGTAGGTGTAGGTGTGAGTGTGGATGGAAATAAAATGAACTCAAGCTAGGACAGGTACATACATGAGCTCAAGTTAGGACAGCTACCTACAGCAGGTACAGCGACAGGTACCTACATGAGCTCAAGTTGGGACAGTTACCTATAGCAGGTACAGCGACAGATACCTACATGAGCTCGATTTAATCCCATTTAATCCCTCACGGACCTTTATGAAAGGTCAAAATAATCGCAACAAATAGCGTATCGATACCCGAAATATCGATGCCAAAATACCATAAGGGGGTCAAAACCCCCAAAAGGGGGCAAAAACTAGGGGGGACACGTACGACGGTTGCTGCGCAACCGTCTGGCGCACCCCTTCTTCGAAGGGGTGCCAAAATTTGACTCAGGAAACAAGGTGCCAAATAATCGATACAGTATCGATACCCAAAAATATCGATATTTTTACCGATATTTGGTTTACGATATGGTAGCCCTACTACTGAAGAGGACCGAATGTTCGATGACAGAGATGAGTGAAGAATTTGGAGGAGTAGCACATGACAGGCTTTCCCTACAGGCAGTATGGTGGTGGTAGATCATATATATATATATATATATATAATATATATATATATATATATATTATATAATATATATATATATATATATATATATATATATATATATATATATATATATATATATATTAATATATATATATATATGTATATATTCTACCAGTATTCCCATAAATACTGTATTAAAATACATTTGGTGAATACCATATTGGCTTCAAGGAAAAGATCAAGGAGCATCTGCAGCTAAAAAATTTCGGTGTGTATCGTTAGAATCATCTGCAAAAGCCAAAATTAATGTGTATGAAATTTTCTACGATCTTGTACGTCAGAATCGAAAATCTCCAGAGACAAGAATAGAGAAAAGAAACCTAAAAAAAATAAATTCATTACTAAAAGGAACGGATTGTCGTAAGGAAAAAGTGTTACGGCAAAGTACACGCTTTCTGGAAATAAGAATTACCAGTTCACATTGGAACCGAAGCACGGACTTTTGGTTGGAAACTTAAAAATAAAGGAAGAGTATTATTCCAATATCATTTATTTACTTAAAAAACTAAAGTAAATATTCGGAATAGTGAATTGTATATATTATTGACATAAAAAGAAAAATATATTTATCGGTGTAGGGAAATAGCTATTGCATATATCTTGAACGGGTAAATTTTAAAAGAAAAATAGAAAGGAGAAAAGGATAAAGTGTGGGTTAGATGTAAATTGATAATGTGTAGGTTTTAACCTTTTATTGTTTTATTGTTTTATTATTTTATTTTTTCATTTTGTATTGTCATTCGTATTTGTTAATTATTTTCGTGTTTTAATATTTCAATAAAATATATATTTATAAATATAGGTGATTTTAAGGAATTTTAAATGATTGAATAAAGATTTTAATAGAAAAAATAAAGTTTTTTAACGGGTGTAAATTTTAAGAGAAAGAAAGGAGAGGGAGAGGGAGGGAGGAGGGGAGGGGGTGGGGGTGTAGGAGTAATATAAATTATAGAGTGTGGGTTTTAACCTTTTATTTTATATTATCGTTGTAACTTTTCTTGTTGTTATTGTTGTTGTTGTGGGTAAATTTGGGGAGCGGGGTGGTGGCCTTAGGTGTTGGGAGGTGCTTAAGGTGGGGAGTCCCATAAAGCGTACAGCCTGTGAGTGTATAATAAAGAAGGGAAAAGATGGGGAAGAGAGAGGTAATTAGGGAGGGGATGTATGAACGTGTGAGGGGTAAACGAGGATTTGAAGAGGGAGGAAGTGGGGTTAATGTTTGAAGAAAAAAGGTTGGATGTGCTGGGGATAACTGAAACTAAGTTGAAGGGAAAGAGGGAGGTGGATTTTGGAAAATACAAGGTGTTGATATCAGGGGTGAACGAGAGAGTGAGGGCGAGGGAAGGGGTGGGAATAGTTATGAGGAAAGAGGTGTGGGATAAGGTAAGGTTGTGTAGTCAGGTGAGTTCGAGGATAATGTGGGTGAAAGTGAAATTTGGGGGGGAAATGTGGGTTTTTATATGCGCATATGCA
>JABUQX010028703.1:0-7500 GCA_015478945.1 Trachelipus rathkii | reverse complement strand
TAAAGATGAATGAAGAGGAAATAAATTCGGTGTTTAAAAATGAACATCGCTTTTTAGGAGTGTTCGCTATTAAAGAAGTAAACTCTGTAAAGCTGGAGAAGGATACCTGCTTCGTATTCAATACAAAATCGGCCTCGTACATCACCTCGACAGGGAACATTGGATTTCTGGTTTATAGGGCAAAACAACGATACTGTTCACATAATTGATTCTTTGTGAACCTAAAACTTTATATTGAATAATCATTATATCATCTTATTTTTAAAATATAATAATGTAAGTAATGTAAAAACTATGTCTTACCCCGTTCAACCTTTATATTCTAATTTATGTGGAGTCTATTGTATTTATTTCATTATATGCTTTTTAAAAAATGTATGTTTTAATAAACTTGTAAATATATTTGAGGCATATAAATTTGTATGTCAATGATTTTTATTAGTTTCTAATTATGTAATAAAAGCTTTATAATAAAATACTCAATTTGCTATCCCAAAATTCTCGGAGTAGTATCCAGGTATTTTATATTATATATATATATATATATATATATATATATATATATATGTAATAATATAGTTAACTATATATATATATATATAATATATATAAGTATTATATATTATAATATATATATATATATATTACTATATATATATATATATATAGTATATTATATATATATATATATATATAACCTAGTAATATATTATATAATATATTATCATATATATATACTGTTTTACTTGCTTTAAGGTCTGTTTAAGTATATGGTTTTTGAATAAAAAGTTTAAGTATGAATAAATGGGCTGACCCCTCAATAGTATATAGAACCCCAGAAATTTGAAAAGAAATTCTTTGAATTAAGATTACATTGTATATTCATAATTTACGAAATTATTTATCGCTTCAGCGCGGGAATATATTGCGCTTTCTGCTGGCGCACGTGGCAGTTAGCGCAGAAATATTGCCGCCTGCGGGCGGAACGCGGGGTTACGCCGGTAATACGTGTTTGGTTTTCGCAGGCAGGGCGTGGTATGCGGACGCGGATCGAATGGCTGCGTTCGACTGATCCGCAATTGTGTAACTCTTTATATATATAAATAATATATATATATATCTATATAATAATATAAATTATATATATTTATATATATGACATATAACCAAATATATATATAATCTAATAATAAAATATTATATATACTATAATAAACAATATACTAATAAATACTACATATTAAAAATATATATATATATATATGACATTTATAAGTGGTTGACTCCGTTAATATTAGGGTTATGTTAATTTAGGTTAAGTTTGGTTAGGTTAGGTTAAGTTAGGTTAGGTTAGGTTTAGGTTAGTTTAGGTTAGGTTAGGTTTACCCAAAAATCTTAATGTATTTACCCTAAAATTTATTAAAATAACGATACATTAATAATTGATTTCGCTCCTGGAGTCAACCACTTATAAATTAGCTATATAATTATATATATATTATAGATATATATACTAATATATATATAACTCTATATTAGTATATATAGTTATATAATACTCTATCAAGTCTAACTCAAATATATATATATATAAATATATATATAGTATATATATAAATATATATATATATATATAATATATATATTAGTGATGTTGGGACGATTCCAAATTTCCAGCCGATGCCGATTCCGATACCGATGTACCAGTCAAAAGTGACCCTGATTCCTATGTCCGATCTTCCGATTCTTTTGAAAAACGATTGTCTAGTCAACTATTGGAATAATGGTTTGCAAAATCCACTGCGACATTTCTCCAATAAAGTCTGTGAATCTTCTTGGATTTAGAGTCATTATATGCCATACTTTGGTTTTGTTAAAAGTGCACATCAAAGGTGGTTGCTTAGAAGAATTGCAACTCCGTCTATATAACTCCTTATTATAGTTTCTGAATATTTTTACCCGATTAAGACCCGGATCTTTTCACTTTTATCTCGTTCATGTCTTTCCTTCTCTTCTTCCTCCTTTAATTCTTTTGATGTTATATTAAATGTTTAAGCATTATTGTTGTAAAAGTCACCTCTTTGAGCTTATCTTTGCTTTGAATTGAATTTGAATTTAATTTAATTGAATTGAAGTATAAATTGATGTCAAATAATTTCCATGCTAAACTTTTTGATTTACAAGGAATAGATCCTACTTTGCTGGAAAAATACACTGATTGTATTATGATTATTTACTAACAGTTAAATATTTCGTTAATTTTTAACTAAGATTAATTTAAATTTTTTAATATTTTCTAAGTATATTCTTTAAGGTAATAAAAAATCTGAAAAAAGTAAAATTTATGAACAATATAATATATATTAATATATAAGAGAGAGAGAGAGTACTTTAATACTAACGGGATATATATATATATATTTAATATGGATATATATATATATACCTATATATATTATATAATATATATTATTAATCATAAATATATATATAATAATACTATATAATATATTATATATATAAGATTAATAATATTAATATATATCAGTGGACGTAAAATAACGCCCCGCGGTCAAGCACCGCGGTGCGGGGGCGCGCGCCAGGAGCCGAGTGGA
The DNA here is from genome assembly GCA_015478945.1 of Trachelipus rathkii. NCBI lineage: Eukaryota > Metazoa > Arthropoda > Malacostraca > Isopoda > Trachelipodidae > Trachelipus > Trachelipus rathkii. The sequence goes on along the minus strand of JABUQX010028703.1, from coordinate 4,885 downwards.
GGCCCGCCGCGGCGGGCAAGAGGGATAAACACTTTTTCGATGATCATCCATAATCCACTCTCTTTCTCTCTCTCCCTCTCTCTCTCTCTCTCTCTCTCTCTCTCTCTCTCTCTCTCTCTCTCTCTCTCTCTCTCTCTAACATCATAAACTCTCCTCCATCATCTCTCTCTTCTCTCTCTCATTAGCCTCTCTCTCTCTCTCTCTCTCTACCTCTCTCTCTCCTCTCCTCTCTCTCTCTCTCTCTCTCTCTCTGGCAGGACTATTATTTGTTGATTGAAAAAATAATATGTATCTTGTAGTATTCCAGTACTTCGTCTGGCAGCTTGTTATAATGTCGACACTTCCAAATAACTTCATCATCTGCTGAGAGATCTTTTTCAAAATTAAAACTAATAAAAAGTTATTTGAGAAATACCATGACGACCGTAAGGTTAAGTGAATTGCCTGTACTTAGCATAGAGTATGATCGGGCTCGCGCACTGGACTTGGAGAAATTAGTGCGAACATTTTGTTGATGCAAAGAGACGAAGGGGATTAATAAGCATTTAGAAGACTATTAATGTCAAAGTTAAAAAGTAATGACAAATTTTGTATTGTTTATTAGTAAGTTTTTGCTTTACTTTACTACAATACACCAGTAATGTAAAAAGTGTTTAACAAATGCGCATTCTCTTATATATATATATATAGGTATATAATATATATATATAATATATATATATAAGTATTATATAATATATATATAAGTTATATATATATATTATATATATATATATACTATACTATATATAAATATATAGTATATATATATATATATATATATAAACCCTCCCTCTTTTCATTCGATAAACTACCACTGTTTTTTGTAGGAATAATGTTAATGTGATTTTTCTTTGATATGAACAAGAAAACATTTTTTGTCATTCAAGTTCCAAAACCTCTATCACCCCGTCCATGACTAAATGGGGCGCAAATTAATAAGTGCGGGGAGGCGCAACTTAACCTTATGTTACAGCCACGATTATATAATATAATTTATATATATATTATATAATATATATATATATATATAATATAGCTATATTAATTTGCTCTATTTTATTTCAATAATTTTATATTTAATATATTTATATATACATATAGGTGTATATATAAAATCATATATATATATATATATAATGACAGTAATACTAATATATATGTATATATATATATATATAATATATATATATATATATATATATATATTATATATATATATATATATATATATATATATATTATATATATATATATTTATTATATATATATATATAATTAAAAATATATATATTATAAAATATTATATATATAAATATACTAACTATATATAATTATATATATTATATATATATTACCTATATATATATATATTATATATATACTATATATTTATATATATACCTATATATATCATTATATTATATACAATAGTACCTAATAATATATATCTTTACAAGTTTACATACAAAAAATGAAATATTAAAAGTTTAAAACAGATTCCAGTTCGGGAAATTATTAAAGGTTTTCATTCAAAAAGTACAAAAGTCTGCATAAAAAAACTGACTAAACAAAAATTTAAAGTTCTATTTTAATTCCTTTAACTTTTATTTTCTGAATTTTTAATTTCGTAGGCCCTAGGAAGTGTGCCTAAAGTGAAATTGAGCATAGGACACACCATTAGATAAATACTACCCTATATAGTATATTAATACATCATGAACAGCACTTGCGTGTGTGTGTATCGGCAGAAACGGTGCTATTTTGAGAGAACAAACAAAAACTTTCTCACCCGCGATAACATTAATAGACTATCCGCCTTAAAATCTGGACTTCTTTCAAAAACAGTGTGCAAATTGTTCTAATAAAATACTTGTAAAAAAAATATTAATTCATAATATATTAATCCCCACTATCAATAATGTATATTCAGATTAACCTCCAATTTTATTACAAGCCACAAGGCAATATATCACTGCCACCTTACGAGTTCCACAGGTATATAATTATAAAAACATATTACATAACATGACTAACGCAAACATTGCCAAATGACTGCCTCACCGTGACAGTCTGGAAATCTTAACATGATATCTTTAGGCTTTACGTAAAGATGCGCCGCTCATTCCAGTTTTTCTTAAATTAAATAGAATTAAGGGAAAGACTGAAATTAAAAATAATATATGGTCAGACTTCGGAAATATTGTCTTTTGAAATAATCATAAAAGATCAAAATGAAAAATTTTCAGATGAATATACCGAAAGAATCGGTCAAATAAGTGAGTACAATTTTGCCCGATTCCGATTTGCCGATTCCGAGTTCTGATTCCTGAAAAAACGAGCCGATTCCTCCATTCCGATGCCGATTCCGATTAATCGTCCAATCAATAGATAGATAAATAAAATATATATACTAATATATATATATATATATAGTACGATGTAATATATATATATATATTATATATTATTATATATAGTCCTAGTGGATATAATATGAGTACTATAGAATATATAGGCTATATATATATTACTAGTAATATATATATATATAATATATATATATTATATTATATATAATACAGTGCGGCTCGTCTTTATGGGCTATTGGGCTGCAGCCCCTCCAAATTAAAAATGCCAGTCATAGGGATGTTGATAGAAATAGGAAATTTTTGTCAAAGTAAAGTGATCTGAATTTTTTTTTAACAATTTAGTACATAAAAAATTAGTAATCAATTAAGAAAATAACAAAGGAATCCTTTTTCCAACTGCAAATTGTGCGTACAATATTTATTTCAATATATTCAATTAAATAAAATTTGGGCTCTACTTTTGCGGCTCTAAAATAAGCCAATTTTATAATTTCTTAAAAATAAGACAAATATAGCAACATACGAAATCAAAGAATTCAAAATTCCTATAGTACTTTTTATAATGTTGCCAGTTTGGCTTCTATTATTTTATAGCAACTTGGAAGTTTTTCTTCATTTAAAATTAAGGTTCAAATTTTACAGAGTTGCTAGATTTGTCCATGTAATGTCCTTCTTTTACTTGTATATAGAGAGTCAGAGACACTAAAGTCAGTCTGTTCGCAATTATGAGGGGGATAGTTGTGTTTATTTTTTGTGCGAGAAATAACATAGTGAAAATATATGCAAAAATAATAATTGACCCGTGTGAGTATATTATATATATCATATTATATATATATATTATAAAGCTTATAAGCCTGATATATATATATAGTAGCTATTATATATAAGATACTATATATATATATTTATAAGTATTTCAAATATATATATATATGTGAGAGAGAGAGAGAGAGAGAGAGAGAGAGAGAAGAGAGAGAGGAGAGAGAGAGAGAAGAGAGAGAGACAAGAGAGAGAGAGAGAGAGAGATGAGAGGAGAGAGAGAGAGAGAGAGAGAGAGAAGAGAGAGAGAGAGAGAGAGAGAGATGAGAGAGGAAAAGGAGAGAGAGAGAAGAGAGAGAAGAAAAATCCTAGATAAGCAGGCAATGAACGTGTTTTCCCGTATTTAGGTTTCTTAAATTTTCACACCTCTACAAACAATTTTATTTTGTAGGTTTTGCTTACGAATGTGTCCAAACTATGTTCGAGATGAATGCAAATACCGGTTAGTAAAAAAAAAGGATCCTATAAATTTATGCCACAATTTCACACATTAGAAAATATAAAAAATTAGGTAATAGTCCGTGAAAGATAATCCTATTCAAAGATATTGACTCTCTTAGAAAAGATAATTGATTTTATAATATTTCCATCTAAGAGAGTTATCAAGTCTTTTTAATTGCAGAATGTGTTCGAATGCATGAAATCGATATTAAAAAAAAAAAAAGTTGTAATTTATGCATACACTTACACATAAAATATAAAAAAAATTTAATTTTACTAGATTGTCTTATATATATATATATATATTATATATATATATATATGATTATATATATAATATATATATCTTAGTATTCATATATATATAGCCTATATATATATCACTACATATATATATATATATATATATATATATCTATAATATACTATATATATATAATATATATATACCGTAGGTATACTATATATATATATAGTATATCCCCTATATACTGATATATATTTAGATACTCCCCTACGTACTATCATATAATATATACTTATCAACTATCTCCTTCGCCTCCATGTTGAGTACTGACACACATGTAAGCGCTATATATATATATATATATTATAGTAATATATAAACTACAGCCCCTCCATGGCCAAGTTTACACGAGCCCGCCAACTGTATATAGTAGTAAATATATATATATATATAATATATATATATATATATATATTATAGATATATATATATATATATATTATATATATATATATTATATAATATAATATATATATTATATAGATTATAATAATATATATATATATATATATATATATATATATAATATATGTTCATTATATATATATATATATATATATATATATATATATACATATCTAAAAATAAATCAAAACATAGTCATCAGTTTTTTTTACATGATACCACCACTCAAGGGCAAGGCCCTTTTCAAAAGGAGGGGCAAAGAAAAAAAATAAATAAATAAAAAAATTACATAAGAAAAATAAAAAATTAAAATAAATGGAAAGTAAACCCACCCTGCACCCTTGCCTAACGCAATCCCTCAAGGTGGGCGCAGACTCTGGACTTAAATAGAGGAAAGATTAAATATGCGGGAAAAATAAAGAAGGCAAGGAGTTCCACAAAACAGATGTGGCTGGGGAAAGGAAGTGTGAAAGGCCCCGTCAATATGGCAACCTGGAAC
>JABUQX010028702.1:2500-19218 GCA_015478945.1 Trachelipus rathkii | reverse complement strand
TAGAAGTCAAGCTAATTGGTCTGTAGTTTTTCGGGATCTTAAGATTTCCTTTTTTGGAAAATAGATGTGTTTAGTTAGTTAAAGCTAAAGTGTTAGTAGTCAGTAAGGAGTTATTCTCTGCGTACTATTCCTTCTTAGAAAGACTATTGAAAATCAGTTGTCAAAGGTTTGCACTAATATATCTTTCAAATTTTGAGATGCATTGGATAGTATCCATCGTGCCAGTATTTGATTTATTTATTAATGAGTTAGTCAATGCTTGGTATATATCATATGTTTCGTGTCTTCTTCTAAAATGTCAAATGTATCTAAAATATTGTCTGCATGAAAATCCCTTATGTCTTTCATGCTAGGCACGCTATCTAGATTCTCTTTCGTAAGAACTGTCGTGAAAAATAGAAGAAGAAGAAGAAGAAGAAGAAGAAGAAAGAAGAAGAAGAAGAAGGAAGAAAGAAGAAGAATAGAAGAAGTGTTAAGTAAGAAGAAGATAGATGAAGAAGAAGAAGAAGAAGAAGCTTTAGATTTGATATAATGTGTTTTGGTGTCAATATATGGCTCTTTTTCGGATCGTATTTTAGAGAGAATTGGTCGTAGACGATTTTTCCATGAAATTAGTGCGCGTAACTTAACAAAAGAAAATCGTGTTTTCTTCCAATCTTGTTTCGACATGGATATGGCCAACACCAGCACTTTTATCTACATGTACATCATGCATAGATGTATCTACGTACGTACATGCACTCCCAACATACTGTAATAATAATGAAAAAATTATAGAAAGAAACGAAAATAGATAAATTAAACAAAAAAAACGACGCAAAAAAACAAACTACAACGTTTTATGACAAAATATCACGTATAAAAAACTTTTTTTGCATTTCATATTATATTATATATATGTGGTATTGTTGATGGTTATATGTAGTTTTTCTATTTATTGTAATCCTTATCTTATAAAGGATACTGTATTATCTTTCTTCTTATACCGTTGTGTCTATAGATATTTATATTTTATAATTGTTTTTATAGTTTTATATATATATAATATATATATACTAGTGATATATTTACAGTGTGATGATGTGAAGTTAGTAGATGATTGATAGTATATATTTGAGTATTGATTTTTATATGATATATATCATTTATATTAATTTATATTATTTTATTTATATATATTATTTATATATATGTTAGAGGAGTGTGTTATGCGGATATCCGCATCGATCTGAATTCCTCTCCGCATGAATTTTTTTTGGTCATTAACGTGGGATGAGTATCATTTATGAATTGTGGAAACGTCTGTGCACTGCCTTATTAAGTACAGAAATATATATATATAATATTATATAATAATATATATAGTATATATATATTATATATATATATATATATATATATATATATATATATATATATATATTTATATATATAAAAAAAATTTATATGTATGTTGCTTTATTTATATATCTCATATATATATATATACACGGTATATATGGCAAAACTTGCTAAGTTGGTGGCTTCTTTTGAGAGCAAGTCCCTACATATGATAATGATGGTGTTTAAAAATCCTTATTTTGAGCGAGTATTTATTTAACATAATGTAACCTTAAAGTTGCCCGTTGCCTTCCGAGTATTTTCTCTCTCTCTCTCTCTCTCGTCTCTCTCTCTCTCAAATCTTTGATAAGTCTCTTGTGCTAAGCCGATGTTTTACCTCCTTTTTTTTGGGCGGGCTTTCGTTCTTGAGTTTTTCGTCTGGAAGATTCTGCTTCTCGATTGCTTAGTCGGCTGTTTACCTCCCCAACTGAGATTAGAATTTCTTGAGCCTTGTTTTCGGGCGATTGGGTTTCGGAGAGAAGTAGTAAGTCTGAATTAGTGTGTTTAGTTTTTTTGTGCGAGTATCTCAACAAGGCGGGTTTATATATTATTTCATTTCGACTTATGCTAAGATTTTGCTTCCACAAATTTTAGCGTAAGTTTGAACATAAATTAATTTTTTATTACAAATAGTTATAATGGAGTACTACCTTACTTCCCACGCTAAACACGGAGTGAGAAAGTATGTTATAATAGTTATACAAGATATAAAAGCTAATCATCATTCAAACGTATGCATTTCTGAGTGCATCTCGAAAAATGCGCGCAAACACACAAAACATTTCAATGAGGTAAAAATAATAATAAATAAAATACAAAGTAAAAGTACTTTCAAATGCAAGCATATCTAATTATGTCCAAAGACATAAGTAAACATACAAACTTTTGACTGCACAAATAGTATACATGAAATGCAAAGAATATTCAAACACAAACATATTTGGTTACATCCGAAGATCTAAACATACATACAAATATTTGAATATATAAAATACAATAATGTTTTATATAAATATTTAAATTAAATATATCACACATAAGTTTACTTGGAGACTGTCAATTTAACATCTTGGATTTCGACGTAAATTCTTCTTCTGTTGGCACTGAATGTCGATTGAATAGTTGAATAACAAGGAAAGGTCCAGTCAGTCCAGTCAGTAAAGGAGCTTCTGATGTTTTCTCGATTCGATCAACACATGTGTGCATGTTTTTAAAGCTTCGTGACATCGTAGAGGCGAAGATTGCCTAAAATCTGGTTTAATTTATTGTAGCGATAAATTTTTATAAATATTTAATAGGCAACATTGACCGAATCGGTGAATAAAAGGAAAGGTCTATTATAAGGCGTTTTTAATGTTTTCTTGATTCGATCAATGCTTACGTAAACATTTTTCAAAGCTTCGGGTATGAAAGAAACATTGCGGACAATTTGTTAGAGGCGAAACTTCCTGAAATCTAGTTTCTTTATTTTAGTGGTAAATTTCTTGTTACGAAGGAAACGTATTAAAAATAGGAAAGATGGCCACAGAAACTATTTAGAATTTCGAAAAGGAATCTGAGTTTCGTAGTGGAATCCAAAAATGAGTTTCTGACCATAATCCAAAATTAATTGAGAATGAGAAGTAGTCTGTTTCGATAATGTTCGCTTGAGGTTCGCTTGAGTTTCATCTTTTTGCGAGTGATTTGATTGGAAGTTTTAGTATTATTTTTTCTTTTTCTTCATTTCGATTTGTTTCCTTTGCTATGAGAAGGCGGCTGATTGAAGTTCCAGGTAGTTTTCTCCGGTTCAACCAATTATATAGCGGATAAATTGCTAAATGGTGACTTCTTTGAGAGCAAGTCTCTATATAAGATAATGATGGGGTTTAAAAATCCATATTTTGAACGATGTATTTATTTAACATTAAAGGTGAATAAAAGTTGCCCGTTGCTGAGTACTCTTTCTTTCTCAAATCTTAAAAGTCTTTCTGTGCTTAAAGCCGATGTTTACCTCCTTTTTTTGCGGGCTTTCGTTCTGAGTTTTTCGTCTCGAAGATTCTGCTTCTCGATTGCTTAGTCGGCTGTTCACCTTCCCCAGCTGAAATTAGAATTTCTTGAGTCTTGTTTTCGGGCAATTGAGTTTTCGGAGAGAAGTAGTAAGTCTCTGGAGAGGTAGTAGTGTTTTGTGTTGAGTATCTCAACAGGCGGGTTATATATATTATTTCATTTCAACTTATGCTAAGATTTGCTTACGTAAATTTTAGCATAAGCTTAATAACATTATAATTAATTTTTTTTACAAATAGTTATAATGTAGTACTATATTATGAGTTAGGTAGTTGTTTATTTTATTATTAGTATATTTATATATAGGTTATTTAGATAAATATAATATTAATTTATATAGTATATATATATATATATATATTGTTGAGTATGTTTATAGTATGTATTTACATTTATGTATATATTATATATATATTATATATATATAATATATATATATATATATATAATATATATATATATATATATATATATATATATATATATATATATAATATATTATATATATATAAATATATATATATATATTTAGTTATATATATATATATATAATATTGTTGGTTATATATATATAATATATAATATTATATTATATATATATACATAGTTATAATAAATATAATATATATAATATATATATAATATACTATATATATATATATATATATATATAAATATATATATATATATATTATATATATAAATCATATATATATATTATATATATATATTATATATATATATATTATATATATAAAAATATTATTATATATATATATATTATATATATATAAATATATATATTAATAGAGATTATGGTTAATATATATATATATATAATATATATATATGTATTTAGTTTTGTTATTTATTAAGGAAGCAAGAATTCTAGATTTTAATATCCTATTATCCTAAGCAACTTAAAGCTCATTATGTATTATTTAATATTATAATGACAATTATTGTGGTAAGTTGTAAGGATGCATAGTGGTGGATGGTGTTAGTGAATCATTGGTTTTTCATATATGCTTGGCTCATTTCCTTAGTTACTTGGATTAATTATTGTTTAACAATAATTTTCGGACTCCATTCATTTTCTGTGACCCCATCGTTTTCTAGCGAGAGTCGTCAATATTCATATATATTTGATTCCATTCAGAAGTCTACCACCAACACCCTATCCTATCACCACACCTGCCATAGAGTGCGTTCGCCGATAGGAATCTTATCTGATACGACTAGTATGCTTTAAATCCATTAATAGATCCTTTAAAGTGACTGAATTTTATATCTTCTTCTCTCTCTTTTTCTTCAATCATTTGTTTCAATGTAAAGATTTGATCCACACATCCTTGGCTTAACTCAGCTCGATGATCTTGATAACGCAGACCCTTGATTCTTTCCACAATCAGTCCTTCAGTCATTCGACGCACTTTTCGACCAATCTGAGACCTATGCATATTACAACACCTCAATTAACTAATTCCCCTCTAATACCTTCCTACAGTTACCCTTTATCCCCCTTTTCCTTTATTAATAATAAGAGTACTATTAGTGCTCTCCTCCAATCCCTCGGAACTTATACCCTCCATAAAACGCTTTGTTACACAACTTTCCAAGTCCAATCAATCATCATATCTCGCCTCCGTTTCTGATCATTTCACCAGTTAATTCATCTATACCTGCAGATTTACCATTCTGCAACTTCTCACTCTACCCATTACCCTCCTCCATTACTAATGACCTCATCCCCAAAAATACCTTTTTCTTCTTGCACGCATCAAACCCACAATTCACTATCACCTCTTTATTACTGCAATGTTATGTAGATTTTCAAAAGTTCCCTCCACACTCCCCTTCTATACTTTCCATCATATTACGAATAAGCACCTATCGCTATTAATTTCTAAAGGCAGTCCCCTTATTTCTTCAGTAATCTTTTTAACTCTTTCGCGCTTCCTTGATTATCCAGAAGAGTCTATCCGATAGTTTCCCTTGATAATGGTCCCATCTATTACTATTCACTCCTTCTAGGAAGGTACTGTCAATTACCTCGTTTTCCTTTCCACGGTATGCATTCTGTTTAGGTTCCTTTTTTCCTCCAATTAATTAAACACTTTTTTCGAAAACCTTATCATTGCTTTTTAATGTAGCATTCAATCCACGCCTGTCTTTTTTTGCGTCGTGGTTTTAACTCTTTTTGCATGTTCACCTGCTTAATGTTCTCACCATCTTATCTTGTGTGAAAAGTTATTCTTGCATTTTCTCTCAGCTTTTTATGCAGCATTTTCCACAACTTCTTTTGCGTTTTACACTTAGGCATACGCTTCCATTTCTAATTTTGCTCCAGATTTGTGTTTAGTTTCTACTTGGTTCACATTCAACTGATTTACCTTGCGTTGATGCTGATGTCTTTAAATATCTTTTTCTAATTACATTGTTACATCTAACTTCTCACGTCTTAATTTCTACACACTTCCTTCCTCATCACCTTGCCATCTCCATTCAAGCCTCTCCACTTATACTTAAATTATTATCAGTTTAGAGCAACCATAATATCCGATAATCCCATTCCTTAACCCCCTTCACTGATTTAACATTCAACACATACTTCACCAACACAAAATCAATCATACTTTTCAAATTCAAAACCTTCTTACCTTAAACAAATTCAATTTACTTATGAATACTCTTGTGTTTAAAAAAGTATTACTTACACACATACCTCTCTCCTCACAGAAATGTGCAATCACCTTCCTACCATTCTCTTTTTCTCCGACAACCCAAAAACCTGTTATATCATCCCTTTTTTTGATCACTATCCAAACCATTTTGGTCACCCTGATCACAATCAATTTGAGTTCCTGCTCACCTCGATCCAAATACATCCCATTCAGATTTATCCCAGAAGAATCGCCTGACTCTCTTTCGATATTTATTACTTCTAATGGATCAATTATGGTCTTATTCTAACCACTAAGAATATCTTGATCTTTTTCAGAACTAAATTAACGCGTATAGATAATCTTTAAGTTACTTCACCACACACTAAAAATCTACTCGATAGCTCTTTGAACCACCAAGTCATCTCGATCAGAAGTTGCAACTCTTTCTCCCACCTCTTTCCTTTCCGCACCAGCACATAAACATTTCACACCACACCACTCATTTTCACTTTTTCCTTTCATCTTTGTTTCAGTCACAGTCAAGTCAAATCAAATTTGCCCTTTCTAAATACATCCCATCACTTCTCCCTCTTCTCCTCAAAACATTATTCCTCTGATATTCTATGTTACCCATACGATTCATAAATTTTCGCCAAAAGGTAGAAGATCGCTTACGGCGATCACGACCTTCTCCAAAGCATGCATTAGTATTCTCCAAACCCAAACTTAACTCATCCATCCCTTTAGTTCAACCTTCTGCGACGAAGCGAGGACATTCAGATTGTGGACAATTCTTTCTTCCCCCATCACTTAGAATATAAGGGATAGGGATGTCTGTAAAATGTTGTGTCTAGTAAGAGGAGTGTGGATATTTGTATGTTGTATATGATATTGTGTTTTGTAGGGTTATTAAAGGTGGGTGTCTGAATAATATGTTGTCTGGCTGGATGAGTGTAGATATGACGCAGAAGAAAAAGGCGAACTATAAGCGATAAGGAACTGTCATGGCGAGACCCTACATACCATAAGCCAAATGGGAGATAATTTCATCGCTTCGAGTATGCACGCTACACTCTCTCTCTCTCTCTCTCTCTATATATATATATATAATATATTATATAATATATTAAGTAGTAGATTTATTTATTTTTGTTTGTTATATTATTGACAAAAGTTAATTTCAGTCATATAGATGATAGTAATATATATGTTTAAATATTTATATAGTGGTTATATATATATTTATATAATATATATTATATATAATAGTATTTATAGATATATGGTTATGTTATATGTTCAATTCTTTGGGTGAACAAGATAAAAAATCAGAAATATTTCCTCTTAAATCATTATAATATATAACTTATGAAATATTTTATTTATTTTTGTATATTTTGTGATTTTGGATTTGAAAATGATAAACGAAATTTCCGAAACGTCCACCAAAAATAAAATATGAACATTGCATTCTGGGTCCTTTTATTATTATTATTATTATTATTATTATTATTATTATTATTATTATTATTATTATTATTATTATTATTATTTTATTATTATTATTTATTATTATTATTATTATTATTATTATTATTATTATTATTATTATTATTAAATCTATTAATTTATCCATTCAAAAAAATTTTAAAAAGATGTAAATTATGGCAGTTAAGAATATTTTGTATTATTAAACAATAAACATTGCTATTTTTATAAATCCCTTAAGTTAAAGTAAAAAAAATTTGGAAATCGGAAATTTGCTCAATTATTTTTATTGTTAATTCGATTTTTATGAAATTTTCAGTCAATATAATTAAAGGAGTTACTTCAATTTAAAACATTTTTACGCATTTAAACAATTTGACAGCTTGTCCCAATTAAAACTGAGTTTTGAGTAGCTCTATCTAAAAAATAATCTTAATCATTTGGGTGTGTGCTAAAATAAAGTTTTAGGTTTAAGACCTCTCTAGACAATATTCAAAAACAAAACAAAAACATCTCTCTGAATATTTTTTATTTTATACGTTTTTTTTCAGAGCGTCGAAATTGATAATGTTTTCTAAATTTTTAATCAGTTATGCTATTATTATAAAATTTTGAAAGTAAATGGAACGGGACAATTTACATGTATAATTTTGTTACATTCATTTTATGATAACACAAAAATTTGACCTCTAGACAAGCAATGGCTAATTTATATAGTCAACATAATGATGTGCCGAGAGGTCATATTGTTGGGTACTTGGAAAAGTGCCCTAAATAAAACTGTGAAACTTGTTTAATTCTATATACTTTAAATATTTCATAACAATGTATGAACAATGAAAAATTAGAACAAATTTTCAATTTTGACACTTTTCGGCGCCCTGATTGATAACTTGAAAACAAAAATCTACACCGAGGGATTTGGTTATTTTTGTTTTTTATTATTTAAAGGATGAATAAACATCTATAGATGATATATGTTTTTTTTTATTGCTACTGACCCTTTTAAAATCGGCCATTCAGATTGGAGCAAGAAGTAAATAGTTTAGGTATACAGAAAAACGTTGAAATTGAAGTTTTTTAACTCAATGTATCATTTCTACTACGAAAATTTCATAAAAACTGAACAAATATCAAAATGATTTGAAAAAAAATTTCCATTTCAATTTATTTTGAGTTTAACATCGAATCCTATCACTTAAGTTACATTTTTATGCATCTTTCATGAATATATGCGTATTCAGCAAAATAGATTCAATACTTATGGCCAACAAATCGTGTTAAATTACATCACCTTTCAAGAAAGAAGAGAAAAAAATTAAATATTTACAAAAAATGTATTAAATTTGAATATGAAATGCATTTTAAATATTAAAAACTGTAAGATTAACAAAAACAAAGCAAATTTGCTCACTTATATATTATACATTTGTTGCACATGTATATCATTATTTAAGCCTTATAAAGGAAATTAAAAGCAAATAGTTTCAAACTAATAAAGCTTTTAAAATAATCAGAGTTTTTAACGAATAAATGTTTACTTCTTTAAAGAAATCTCCGGATGACTGGAGGCACGATTTTCAAAATCATATGGACGGTGCTCGAGCATTTTCAAAAGCACTGACATTCGCAGACATCCGGATCCTCTTCCATATATATATATATATATATATATATATATATAATATACTATATATATATATATATATATATATATATATATATATATATATATATATATATATATATATATATATATATATATATTATTATATATATATATATATAATGCTATATAATATATGTTTATATTATATATATATTATAATTGGACTTCCACTCAATTGTGTTGGTGTTTCTGAAGATGTCCTATATTTCAAGGATTATTACGTTTCACTTTTTACTCTTTAATAATTTTTGAGTGTCCTTCCTTGTTGCCGCTTGGGTTCGAAATCAAAAACTCTAGCTTCATCAAATGATATTCAATAATACTTTTGTGTTTGTACTAAATCAAAGCTCCACACACAACCACACACACAGACGCACACACACACCACACACACCACAGCACACACACACACACGCGCGCGCGCGCGCGCGCGTACACACACACACACCGACGCACGCACGCGCGCGCACACACACACACCGCACGCCAGTATATAGTATATATTATCATATATATATATATTATATTTTAATATATTTTATATATATTTTATATATGATATATATATACTATATATATATATAGATATATTAGTTATATATATATATAGTTAATATATATATATTATATTTTAGAGATAAGCACTGAATAATAAAAGATGCGTGCTTTCAAGGGTCTTATTCGGACTCCAAATGTAATTACGAGGTAGATAGTTTTAATGATTGTTTGTTGTTTTTGGTATCTGGATAAAACCCTCAGGGAATTAATCACATTATTCACTTTTGGCTTCCGTATTTATTAATTTCATGATTTGCTTAGTTATTACAATATATATATATATTATATTTGAGTGTAAGATATATATATTTTATATTATAAGTTTAATATATATATATATATAATATACTATAGGTTATATATATTATATATAGTAGTAAGTATTATTATCTTATTATTTATTTATATATATATAAAAAAGATACATTATCTCTTTATTTCTAATATTATGATTATTTAAAAAGAGTTAAAACTGCTAAAAAGACAAGAAGATAACAGCAAAACTTTGTTAAATCCTTTAAAATGGGTGGCTGGGCAACTGTTTTCTTTTGCCAATCAATATGAAAAATGTATGTTACAGGAAGCGTGCTCTAATTCAGCCATTACCGAAAATCTCGCTGAAGATCTCGCTGAACCATCCAAGTGATCCAACCATCGTCCTATCTCATCTCTTTAACATCTGTTCTATTCAGAGTTGTCGAATTTATCTTTAAGGAGGAAGATTTTAAAAACATGTTCAAATTCTTCTTCTTAATCTTATTTATCTCTTCAGATCAGCAGTATAACTTCCGTAAGGAATGCTTCTTCTTCTTTCCTTTCTCTTCTCTCCGACTCTTCGTCCTCTTCTGCTCTTCTCTTCACTTCTGGACCTTACCCAACTATCAAACACTAAAGAACATCATGTAAAAAAAAAAAAAAGTTTTTTAAAGTTTTCTCTAAAAAAAAAAAACAAAAATTAAACAAAACCTACCGGACTAAACATATATTTTTGCGGCGGGTGTAGACCCTTTTCCTGTCGACCATTTGGGCTAGTCCCCTTCTCTTCGGCATTTCGATGAATCCTTTGCTGCAGCATCAGACATGTCGAAAACTTTCGATAGAGTCTGGCTAAAGATTTGATTTTTAAACTTTACTCTTTTTGCATCTTTCCTTATCTCTGCGGCTTTCTTTTTAACTTCTTTTCCGGTCGTTCAGTATCAGATGCTGTAGTTGATCACCAGTCATCCTTTAAATCTATAAAATGGTATTTCAAAAGGTCTTTTCAATCAAAATTTCTTTTTATACATTCATCAGTGATATATCTGTCACTTCGTTTCCTAACTACTCTTATGATTACGATTTCACGCTTCAGAACTGGTTTTAATTTGAAGTTAATGTTAGGAGAGTCACCTTGAAGAAACTCTTCTCTGATTTATCGCGTCTAAATAGGCAAAACAAAACATGAATGTGGACACCGAAGGTCTATCCCTGGATTAAGGGGTTCATTACCTTCCGTAGTAGGTTCTTCGTTAGGGAACATTGAATTACTTGTATTTCCTAACCAAGTGGATTAGAGTGCAAAGATTATCTAGCTTGAAGCTTGGTTCGGCTCAAAGAACATTTCGATATGATCTAGCCACCGTGGACGTGGTTACGAATCTTCTTTGAAATAAGCATAGAAGAGGGGGGAAAAAAAAGAGAAAAAGAGGTTTTGAATGTTATAATAGACTATTCTGTTTTAGGTGTTGGTTATGTTTATAGCAATGTGTGTGTATTGAAATTAGTGTAATTCACTATGCCGTAAACTGTAATTAAATATTACAGAAAAACTCCTTCTGGCGGCAATTTTTTGTGTCCCTTCTTGTAGCCAGACCGAGATTCGAATCGTGGTTCTCGCGAGAGGGAAATTTACGATCCCTTAGCGAGAAAAAAAAACAGTGTGTGTGTGTGTTTAATCCACTTAGCCACTATATATATATATATATATATATATATATATATATATAATATATAATTGATATTATATATATATATATTTATATAAAATTTATATATTATATATACTATATTATATATTATAATATTTATATATAATATATATATATATATATGTATACACTATATTATAGTATATATATTATATCGTAATATTATGATATTATATATAAATATTATAAAGACACTTCTAATAAAATTTATTAAATAAGCTTTTTCAGGTTTTACCCAGAAACTTTCAAGAGGGGTTTACAAGGTTTTACCATCTAATTATTCTAATAGGAGAATGGAAGAAGTTTTCCAAAGTGTATTTATAATCTGAAACCACAACTAAATGACGGAAGCACTCTCTATCATATATTTTTTTACACATTATTATTATTATTATTTATTATATATTATTATTATTATTATTATTATTATTATATTAATTATATTATTATTATTATTATTATTATTATTATATTATTATTATATTATTTATTATTATTTTTAATTTTATTATTATTATTATTATTATTATTATTATTATTATTATTATTATTATTATTATTATTATTATTTATTATTATTATTATTATTATTATTATATTATTATTATATTTATTTATTATTTGATTATTAAATTATATTATTTAAAGTATTTTTATTTTCTTATTTTAATATATATTAGATTTATTTAATTATTATTATTATTAATGTTTTATATTATATTATAAATGGCTTATTAACTCTATTAGTTTCTTTATATTTTACAAATTTTATAGTAGTTAAATTAGGATATTTATTATTTTATCTATTATTTTTTTATTTTTATATTTGTATTATTTTTATTATTATATTATTTATTATTATTATTATTTATTATTATATATTATTATTATTATTATTTATTATTATTTTATTTATTATTATTATTATATTATTATTATTATTTATTTTGTTTTATTTTAGTTAGGATTTTACAATTGTAATTGTCTCAATTATTAGTTTAAATGAAATATCTTAATTATCATATTTAATGATTATGAAAAATCATACCATCACAAATAAAAGTTAAATAACCTGTGTAGTTACCCATTTATATATATATATATATATAATATATATATATATATATATATATATATAATTATATAATATAATATATATATATATATATGATATATATTATATATATATAAACTATATATATATATTGTTGTATCTGTGTTGTGTGTGTTTGTATGCATGCGTATCTTTAATCTAGGTCTACTCTAGCAGTACGATCATAAAAAATGGGAAAAAAAAAAAAACATTCATTTATTTATAGCAAAAATTTTCGCTCATCTTTTTAATTCATTTCTGCTAATCAAACAAAGTACTGAATAGAAAAAAACTACATTATTAAGAAAACGTGAAAATGTGTGTGTATTTGTATGTATGTGTGGACGTATGTGTCGTAGCGTGTGCCTGTCGCGTGTGTGTGTGGGTTAGTCGTATTTATGAGTTGGTCCGTCCCACGCCTCCTCCATCGTCGCCGTTGCCTTGAACTCAGCAGTGAAGCGTCATAAAATTTGTGCGACATAAAACGCGACATTTTTTTTTATAAAATTAATTCTTTTACTTTGAAATTTTCTTATCTAGTTATGCTTCGTAAAACTCAATCTTTTCCTTTTGATCTTATATATATTATATAAAATATTATTATATTATAATATATATTATAATTATATTCATATTTATTATTATATATAATATATATATATAGTATTATATATTATAGTATATATATATATTTAATATATTATATATATTTAGTATATATATTATATATATATATATATATATATATATAATATATATAGAATATTATATATATATTATATATTATAATATATAGTATTATATATATATATATATATATATATATATACTATATATATATAATATATATAATTATATATATATATATATAATATATATATATTATATAATATATATATTATATATATATAAAATTGAGTTTTGCCCACCGTATAAACAGTTTGCCCCGCCGTGTACATCGTTCACTCCTGTCTCTGAATATCTGACGAAAAGCCACGTAATCATTCCTCTTCTCAACCTTCCTTCCTTCCTCAGATTTTAGGCTCCAACTGATTTCTATCTTTTCTCTCGCTTGACGCGTGCATTGAAAGAGGTAACAAAAGATGGCTTATAGCGATGTTTCGAGCAGTGGTACAGCTCTGGCAAAAGTTGTGTGTGTGTGTTGATCAGCCGAAGGAATACTTGATTGGTGGATCTGTATCATGTTTATCATATAGATAATAAGAGTTTTTTAAAAGTTTCGATATTTTTGGTAGACTCTTCCCTCGGATGAATATATTATATATATATATATAATATATATATATATATATAATATATATATATATATATATATATATATATATATAATATGATGTATATATATATATATAAATATATATACCATATAGGTATATACTACTATATGAAGTATATAATATAGTGATTCCCTATGAGACGTCGTATCTCTACGTGTTGTGAGAGGCGACTAAACTTCTCCTCTGCCTCTCTCCCTTTTCAATTTAGCCCTTCCTCCTTCCTAGTTGGATTCGTTCACTCATATAACCTGTGCCGAAAAACTTTAACTCTCTCTCTCTCTCTCTCTCTCTCTCTCTCTCTTCCTCCCTCCCTCTCCCTCTCTCTCCTCTCTCTCTCTCTCTCTTCCCTATTGGTTTAGCCTCTGGATTCTTTCCAAAAGTTTTCGATTCTATCCCTAACTTGAAGGTTTGAAAACACATTGAATTTTCTAATTTTATCTCATGATTTCGTCAGTTTGGTTTTGGTAACGAACGCTCTGCTGGTGATCTTTCAATTTTATCTGATTTTTGATCCTCTGCATATCAATATTTCAGTAAATATTTTGTTGTGGCGCTGGACAGACATATCGAATGTATTCGATAAAGCCTGACACAAACGTTTCATTTCTAAACCTTCTCTAAGATTTCCGTTCCGGTTGTTCTGTAGCAACATCTTTGGATGCCCAGTGTTCGTCCTTTAAATCTATTAACATTTGTGGCTCTCAGGGTTCTGTCATATCTACTTTTCATCAAGAAATTGACTTTTTAAAGAGTTAAATTTCATAAGATTGCGGTGACCCAACCTAGAAATCCGATCGAGAACGGCAAGGATTGAATCGGAAAGCTAAAGACGAGAGGCAACTCTATATGCGAAAGAGGGAGCAGATTTGAAATTGGTGGAAGAATGAACAGTTTAGTCATTGACATTAGAATCAACAGAGTTAGAAGTGCAGCTGAGAGAATCGTTAATGAAAAGTATGAATAAAATTGGAGATTGAGCAGAACCCTGAGAATCATTACAATTAGCAGGAAATGAAAAAGAGGTCGCTCCATCAGTAATTGCCGATATGGAACGACCTGTGAGAAAACTAGATAAATGGAAGCAAATAAAAGGAAGGGAGCTTAGAGAGTAGACTCCCCATAGTCCCCAAGGGCAGAAGACCCTAAATTAGTGAAATATTAAAGTATGTCACCAGTTGACCTAGAGCTTCGAAAGCCATACTGGTGATCAGAAAAAAAGGTAATGAAATTTCTGGTGATCCAGGAAATGAAAGTTAAGAAGAGTTTCAAAGATTTTGGTAGAATGCAAGTGAGAGCTATGGGACGATAGTAATTGTAAGAATCGAGATGGCTTCCCTTTTTTTGGGATCGGCTGAACATATGCGCTCTTCCAGTATTGAGAAAAAGTATTAGTTTTAAAGTATAGAGAGTGCAGTTGAACGAGGATAGGAGCCAGCTTGAAAGCGCACTCTTTCAAAATACGAGGAGGGATAACGTCTGGGCCACTAGCCTTTCTGACGTTCATAGATCTCAGGATCCCATGCACTGGACCATGTGAAATCACAGGTAGAGACATGGGACACCTGATAGATGAGGGAGTAGGAAGAGAGATGGCAAAATCATCTAGGGTGGAATTAGATGAGAAAGAAGGCCGAAAATCTTAGCCTTTTCAGAAGGAGCGTTAGCAACAGATCCGTCAGAATGAATAAGAGGAGGAAAGGCAGATTCACAGAAGTTGTTAGAGATATTTTTTTGCAAGAGACCAGAAATTTTTAGCAATAGGAGAACCAAGAAGGTCAGCGTTTAGTGAAAGTACAATTCCGAGCTGATGAAAATTTGCAAGTAATAGGATAATAACATTTTTTTCATGCTCTATAAGCGTTGTCTCTGTTCTGAAGGGCACGAGAACAGATACCACAGATTTTGAGGAGTAAAAGTCTTAGTTGAAGAAGGAATGAATCTGTTCATTCCATCGCCTTTTTAGCAGAGGACGAAACGTTCTCAGAATCAAAACAGAATTAGCTTCAAGAATAGTTATCAAAAAATTGACACGATTATAGTGTCAGAAAATAGTCAGAGAGTGGGAGAGTTAATTTTCTATATATACCGATTATATCAATAATAACAAAGGGGTGCCCTTTTCATTCCTATAATGCATTGAATTTTATGAATTTATTTTTTAGTTCGTACTTCTTTATTGATTTGAATATGGTTTAAAGGGAGTCATTCAAAGATTGTTATCATTCACCCCTGCCATCAATATGATTTGGTAATTAGTGGCCCCCGGCTATTGGATTCGGTACAGCTACGATAACTCCTTTTGATTTGGTTTACGTTCCACTTTCTTCATTAACTTCTACAACATTCCCGGTATTTATTAATATATCTAATATGTTGAACGCCACCTATCTTCCTAAAAGTCGTGCCTATTACTCTTGACGATATTTCAGATGTTTGAGGAGATCCTAACTCTACTTTGCAAATTTGGGTCTTCCAAATTTTCAACCAACCTTGCTGTTCTACTCTCTAACGAACCTGCGTTTACTCTATATTTAATAGTTTTGTTTATTCATT